>CM060949.1:75086245-75123745 GCA_030765055.1 Mantis religiosa | reverse complement strand
TTCTGTCTTACCTTCTTTATTTCTTCCCTTTCTTTTTACTCAGCTTATGTGATAGAATCAAAGAGATTCTCGCAAGATAAAGCTTTTGAACTGTTAGAGTAGAAAGTAACTTGTACATAACTGGTCTTCAAATTATTGGAAACAAATGACTCCTTTAATGCGTATATATAACAAACAACTCCACTGTTTATATGATCTGCTTAAAAGTTGTTTAGTTTTACAAATGTTTTATATGCCCCATTTCCTAAAATAACTTGTATTTAATTAAGTGGAGAATACTTTTAGTTTCTCTGCCACCTTCTTCTAACAGGTAGAGGAATTACTGCATTCCACTGAAAATTCAATATCCACATTACACCTATGCCTCTATAGCATAGGTGGTAGCGTGCCTACCTCACGTTCAAGAGGCCTCAAGTTCGAATCTCTGTCAGGGTAAGTTATCCGGATACGGTTTTTCTAGGGCTTTCCCTTATCATAAAAGATGAACGTCGGGTAACTCTAAGCTCTCTGCCCCTTGGACTCAATGGAGCATTATTTTTACCATTTAATTCTTCTCCGATAAAACAACGTTGGAGAATGTAAATTAAAAAAAAAAGAGTTAGATTGAAGCATAAATACTTGTATTGAGCTCCAGTAAGCCGACGATGCATTTTTAGTGAACACTCTGTACATGGAGTGAGCAAGTCTGTGTGTTTGTGTGTGTACATATAAAAGTGTTAAATACCCTTTCTTCTATATTTTAAATTAAAGACTTGCCAATAATTATTATTCAAGCTATTTCCGCTGTCCTCTCTGTAGGATTTCAACTAGTTCAATGAGTTTGAGCAGTTTTGCCATTGTGTGTGAGTATGTGTGTGTGTGTGTGTGTGTGTGTGTGTGTGTGTGTGTGTGTGTGTGTGTGTGTGTGTGTGTGTGTGTGTGTGTGTGTCAGAAAGAATGAGGGAACAAATATCATAATTAATAAACGACATTATATTGACACCAGTATGATCGAAATATAGAACAAAGCCCGTCTCGGTAGCGTAGATGGTAGCGAGTGTGCCTCACGTACAACAGGCCCCGAGTTCGAATCTGTGTCAGGGTGAGTTATCTGGATAAGTTTTTTTCCCATGGTTTTCCGTTATCCTGCAAGACGAATGTCGGGTAACTCTAAGCTCTATGGACCCTGGGCTCATTTGAGCATCATTTCACCCATTCCATTTATATGACTTAGCGTTGGAGGACGTAAATTACCAAAAATGTATATAAAACAGCTTTAAAGTATATCCCTTCCCTAAATTATCCTATACATGGAAAGGTTTAGAGCTATTTCTCCAATTAGTTCTAACGGCTTTAGTTGAAATATCATGTAGTGACGAACTGATACGAAAAATATTGTTCGTTCTTCACTATCTGTGAATAGCTTAACTCGCATCAATTAGTTTACAATTTTATAAATAAAAAATCTAAAAAATTCTTAACATTTTATTTTTAAAAAAATGTTGCAAAGTCTTTGAACTTATGCAATATGCATTAATTAGCCCTTTTCAGTTAGCTTCAGCCATTCGCCAGATATTTCCCATTTTTGATCTATTCCTATAAATTGAGTGACACTTTCAAAATGTTATGTCAACTCAGTTGTTTCTCACAAGAGCATAATAATGTACTCAAAATATAAGATTTAGCATACATATTCCTTCCTTTTAACATTTTATGATCATGATTGGTTTTTTGTTCGTCTACGAGAACATAAAGTCTATTGAAATGAACTTGAAGAACAGCAACGTGACTAGCAAGAAGTAGAGAAAGAAGCTTCTTTACGAGCAATTTGTAGAACAAAGCAGAGATTTGCTATATGAAGAGGAAGTCCTACGAATGTGAACACTTCTATACGCAAAGTAAATGTAATATTAAATAACGAAGCTGATATAAGCTCATGAGCTTCGCTTAAAACAATTCAGTGGGGAAATAAATGAAGGGAACACCTCGTGCACTCAAATGTATTAGGGTTAACATCCTACAGGAGGAAGGGATAAAGCGGCGGAACTTCAGGAGGCAACAGGGTCGCAAGGAGAGTGGATACGGAGACGCACGGAAGTCCTTAGCAAGTGCTGAAAGTTCATCTGAGTACCAGAACAGCCTGCGCAGTCATCCATATCCTTATTCAGGTCCTCCCCTGTGAGGACAGTGATTATACAACTCCGCCCAGCGCCGAGAGCAGCATTTACAGTACTCCAGCATCCGGATCATATGATCGGAACCACGAGCCTGAAATTACTCCTAAAAATGACAAGCTAACGGAATGAGGGAAATGATCAAAAAGCAATTGTAGTATGAAATTAGGTACTCAAAAATTCTCTTAAGCGACAACAGAAAACTAAAGTCAGAGATCAAACCCGTGACCCCCCGAATACAAGAGCCAACGCATACCCCGGCGACTGCTCGCTCGGTTGCTATTAAGGAGTAATAATGCAGATACGTGACAAAACTCTACCAGATGCACCATTTTGCCACTACTGTCAAAAAAGCTTTGTAGTCTGAAATATTGCTAATCATTTCGTTTACATATATTTAGGAAAATGAAATGTTTAGTGTTCAACGCTCACTTTTACTACATACGGCACCGCAACCGGTGACACTGATGATATATGAGACGAAGATAGAATACCGGTGGAATGGGATGGCGAGGGAAACCGCATATCCCTGAGAAAACCTGCCCCAGTGCCAGTTTGTCCACCACAAATCTCACTTTGCAGTCGCCTGGGATCGAACCCGGGCTGCCTTGGTGAGAGTCGAGCGGTCTAACCACTCAGCCACGGCGTGGTTATATTTAGAAGTTATACGAGTAAAGATATATTATTTCCTTTACGGTGTGTGACGAATCTTTCTCATACTCATTATTTAAATAATTGTTTTCTGAATCCCATTACTTCAATTCATACGGAGTGTGAATAGTAATTGTTAATGAAACTAACTTATATAAGTATAATTAAATATAGCGTTGAATCCTGTTGTTTGTTATACTTGAAGCTGTATAGGTTGTTGAACTTAGGTTTACCATTCTACTGTAAGTGAGTCTTAACTTATACTTAGAGATTATAAAAGATAAAGAAGCCTTTGAGTAGATTAAGTGTAGTATTGCATACATTTTTACCGACACTCATCTTTCAGGATATGGGAAAACCCTGAAATAATCTTAACCAAAAAACTCATCCTGACCTTGGCTCACTAATTCACTCCTACGTCCAGAGATTTTTGAACTGGGAAGGGCGGACAGCACAGCATCCCCACACCACAAAGATGAGTACACAGCTCGCTGAATTTATTTCATTGCTTGAATTTTACTTTGTATCTCAATTATTTTATACAACTTTAGTGATGTTTTATCTATAACTTTTAATTCTCTTTCAGCATCTTACAGTTACAACCAGTATAAATATATAAATAATTTTTAACGTCGTTGACAATTGTCAGCATCATATCAGCAAAGCAGGTGTGTGGAGTTTCCTCCCACAGCATATTTGAAAATCATTAGTCCGGGTCAGGTGTTACGTTAAGGGACTAAATCACTGATCTAGTATTAACCAAATTAAACTTTCACTGCAAAAACTAACAAAACATTTATTTTCTTACAAGCCAAACTTACATGTTTCTTTTTCCAAAGAACAAAACAAAAACGTCCTTGACATTATAGCTTTAACTGTCCTGCCAACCTAAACATATTTCTTTTTCTTTCGTAACATCCTCTCACCTTTCAATTTTATACATATAATTGAAACATTACAATTTACCTTTAAATATAAACTGACTACAAATTTAAGCGGGAAGGTAGTCTGATCTTCCTTCCAGATTTGCTAGTGATCACTCGTGGGGCTTTTTCATATTCTTGGAGCTTCAGCCATGGTGGTCCCTCCCACCATTTCGATGACAGAAGTGTAGTCGCTGAACATCCTCTAAAGTTTCTTCAATTACACCTTCATTTTTCCATTCCTTGAAAACATTTTCATATTCTTCATATTTTTTCTCTTTCATCAGTCGGTTGGTGATGGATACTAATCTTCTTTCAGCAATCTCCTTATTATTTTGTAAAGATGTCGACTTTCCAGCCATGGTAACGCAACTTCATATCTGTCATTATCAGTAACCTTTACTGTATGTAAGAAATAGCGTCGTGCTGTTTCCTCCAACTCTTCTCTGGATTTCAGCTCTGATGGATCAGATATACCTATAGCTTCTAAGTTCCATAGATCAGGTATGGAAGCAGATTGGATGAACAGAGAAGTAGTTTCTCTTGCTAACGAGTCATTCTTCTTCACTTCCATTTTTCCTGTCACCGTCCATCCAAACTCCGTCTTTACAGCAGTTAATCCACATGCCAATTTACGTATCTCGCCCAATAGAATGCAATTAGCAACATCAGCTCTCAACAGCATCTCCACTTCAGGTGGATCCGATCCCATGTCCGAAAGCCATATCTTCTTCGCCTTCAACTCTTTCATCCATGGTCCAAAGTTTAACCTGGGGATCTTCCCACAAATAGTTTTCTGTCCTATCAATTGCAGAGTAGCCGTATGTGAGCCTTCACAACTGCCAATACATACTTCATACTAATTATGCTCTTCTTCACAGGTTTCGGTGCCTCCAAACAATCTATGTACCATTGTTTCTGTTTTTAAAGGATGATACCCCATTTCATTAGCAGTTTTCTGCAAAATGTATGATCTAGTGACCCACTATCTATCAGTGCTCGGACTATCTATTTTACACATAAGGTTTGTAACAACACTTCCTTTGTAGCACTGTAAATGTTCATGGATATATTGCTCTCTGTTTTCTCTTGGGTCTCGAGTTCAGATACTGCTTGTGCATTTAACTGTGGACACATGATAACAGTATGCTGCCGTTTGCATAAATGGCACTTCAGGTTTGCTTTACAATTTTTGGCTCGATGACCTAACCTCAAACATGAGAAGCAGCACTTTTCTTTTGCTACCTTGTTGCGTTTTTCTTCTAAGCTCATCTGCCGGGCGACATGACACTCCTTGCTGTCGTGTAGTTTACTGCAAAAAAAAAAAAAAAAAAAATGCATCGTTTTCTTTTCTCATCAGATTTGCCAGCAAACAGGGAATTGGCAGTGGGCACATTTTGATCTTCAAATTCTCTTCTTTTAGTTCTTTCCTGCTTTTTCTTTTCGAATAAATTAAAGCCAGCTTGGGCGAACATCAGGATTGAACCTGCTACCTTAGGATCAATACAATGACGTGCCCAATGTGCACAGAGTTGTTTCGTTTTGTAAATGGGAAGTTTGAATAAAAAAAATGCTTGATGCTTTAAAATTCATATAAAATTAGCCGTAGATTAGCTACTGCCTTAAATCTGATACCTTTCTAATGGGTTTTGCTTTGGGAGACCTCAACTTCATAACTTGGGGATTACCGACGCTCGTGTAAATTGAAAATTAGGTCCAGTAATTAGTTTGGGCAAATAGTTTAAAGTGTTGCTATTGTTGGTGTGTGAAACCTTTCTTATGTGTAAGCAAAATAAAGGGCCTTCTACACCCTCTCCCTGTGAGTGTATGTTTAACATCAATCTTTATTTTTGTTATTATAATCGATTGAAGAAAAATGTGTAATTCGTGTTTGTCTCAGAAGTAACCTTAATCATGGTATGGTTCACTTTTAGTAATGTGTAAGACAATCTTTAATGTTTCCTTTCGGCCTTCTGTCCTTGGAACAATTGTTCAACAGGGAGGATGTCCACTTATAGGGGTGTTAATCTTAGGGTTCATATTAGTTTTGGTTATTACTAGAACCGGAATTTTGTAACGGTTGTTTTGGTTTAGGCCCCGAGAGTTGAAAATTCTTTAAATATGTTTAAATATCTGGTTTAAGATTCAATATGGACATGTTAGAATAAGCAAGAAAAGAAATTGTTAAAATTCAGTAGGTCATGAGATGACGCTACATGTAAATTTAAATAAGGTTAATGTTTTATGATTGTCAGTTTTAAAAATGAGATTGTGTAATGTGTGACGAGGACCAGTGAAACATTAAGTTTGATTGGAAGTGATGGCAATGAGAGAAGGAAAAATCAATAATCTTGGTAAAACAGCTAGGAAATAAAGCGTCTTTCGATTGTGTAACGTCGAAGAGAACAGGCGTGTTCTGGATTCTTGAATATTATAAATAGCTAACACAGGCTTTCAGAAAATTTATCGACGATACATCATTCTTGTGTAGAGTTTTGTACGGAAGACGGCAAAGTGCATTTTAATGAAATTAAAAGTTTGCATTTTTATAAATTAAACAATATTTTATTATTTCTTTCGCTTGCGATCACGCCTGAGAAAAGGTTTCTCATGTAACGATTGAAGCTATACAGAAGATTTTAGATACATCTGAGTGCCAGATTGGTCCGAGAAGAATTAGCAACCCGTGGCTTCATCATCTTGGAGGGCTGAATTCAACCCGCAACCCTAGCCGCAACGCGGGACGAGTGCAGGTGAGAACAATCCCCCTATACATGATCGCCGCAGACCCCGGGAACACCATCGTCCCATCATCAGCGCCAAAATCCTGCTAAAATTTGTAAGCACAATCAAATAGTGAAATAAGCAAGCATGCGGGCACGAAAAATGAACCAAATAAGCACCAAAGATAAGCAAATAAAAATAAAAATTGAATTATAAACATATTGTTTCGTAGAATTCTTACCTTACTTAAGCTTGTTACAGTACAAAAGGAAGGTCATCTTGAGATTTTCTTGTGTGAAGCTCCTGCGTTTGTTAGTGTAGAATTTTTTAGAGTGAAGAGGATCTTTCAATGTCACGTAATGCTACTGGAGCATGCGAAAAGCACGACAGTTCTCCTTGAGTAAACTTTTCTTCGATATACTTTTCTGTACCAGAAAGCTTTTTATAAATTTTACGCGGTGTTTCGTAACCAGGATTTTTCATTAATACCTTACCGATTTTCTCAAAAGTAGGTTTAGCAGTCCTGTGAGTCTTAGAAGACACTACTGCAATTTCATCTACCAAAGAAAGTGAATGTTCCAAGTTGTTATTTCAAGCTTCCAGCTGTGTTATACTAGCAGGTATTTGGATAAACGGTTATGGATGTACTCTATCTTATCTTTGATGCCAGTATTAGCAAAACATTCCTGTGCTGCGGCAATGCTGCTTGCATACTTTGCATCTAAGGAGTACAACACTGTGTTTACTTCATTGGAGTGTTCTGTGTAGTATGGCACAGCCTTTAACCAAGAACCCCATCGAATTAAAACTGACTGAGGAGATAAAGGCATATTTGGAAGGACTTCATGAATTTTTTAAACTCTAATTGGTGAAAATACACTTTATTTACACCGAAAAAAGAAGATCCACGTCTCTATATCGAAAGTGAAAATTTAATTTTAAATTAACTTGATTTGCATAAAGTAAGCTATCTTAATTAAAACGTATAAAATAAATAAGCAGCCCCACTTTCAGCAAAAAAAAAAAAAAAAAAAAAAAATAATAATTTATAAGCATTTCGCTCAGAAATCCGGTCTCTAGTTATTACATTAATCCATAGACATATGCACATTCGCACTCATACCTCAAAACTTTAGGGAAGATAAGGAAGTATCCTAGCGAAAGAAAAAAATTCTCACCTTCCAGTCTTTACCTTTGGATTTGAAGGGTGACATACCTGTAGCAGGATTTTATGCAAAAGGGCGCGATGTATGGTAAATGATTAATTAATCTCACTTTTTGATTTTGATCTTGAAAAATTCTGTTAGATTTATTCGAAATTCCAGGGATTAAGATTATTATCTTCAGGGCACATTTGCAGAGGAGAGAGGATGCAAGATGATGTGCAAATAAAAACCATGCTAATGCTCCTTTCTGCTTGAAATTATTTCATTTGTGAATAAATTATTTTAAAAAATTCTTTTTTAACATTGAACAAATAAATACATGCATCAAGGTTAACATTACTTGTTTTTGCAACTTTGAAAGATGCTTTTACATTATATAATGCACCGCATTCCAAACTGTTCGGAATCTAAATGCAGAAAAAATATTTCAAATCCTTTTTACTTATCTATGTAGACATCTTACTTTTACAATATTCAGACTCTGCTAATCTCATCCCCTTTAGGAACTACTGTTTTTTCCCCCCACTGTTGCTCTTGACAACCAACTATTTCATTGCATTTAAATTCTGCATTGCCTACTATATATATCTTCTTTCCTTTCTCATACACTGTTCAAATACTCTCACAACCCAACTATTTCATTGCATTTAAATTCTGCATTGCCTATAAATATTCTTTCCTTTCTCATACACTGTTCAAATATTTTCACTTATCCATCACATAAATGTTCCAACACCCCCACAATCTGACCATAATGTTCAATAAACAAATCACATAAAAATGTTTACAAAATCAATAATTATTTTTCCCCTCTGAGGCCCAAATTCATTACGAACATTCAGCCCTAAAATATCTTTTCATACCTCAATGTTTTTAACGCTAGAATAAACAAAATAGATATATAATATCATAAGAATGTTCCTGCCCTCGTAAGATCCTTAATCTGCCCTTTGTTAATGACTGCGATAATATCCCTGTATTTCTTTATTTATTATAATCATAAAGTAGCTATTTTCACTGTTTCCGCCTGGTGATACAAACGTTGAAGTTTCATAAGCCACAAGTTAGCTGATGTAAACTTCTGTTGCAATAGGACAGAAAGGTTGCGGTGGAGCTTTCCGCTAGATATACTTATCTTGCAGGGTCACTTACTGTCAGAGCGCCAGGGGGATGACCTCAGGGTATCTTTTCGATAACACCCTGCGTGTGATCCCACAACAAACAAAACTTCCGTCTGAGGTCAACCGCTTGGAGCATTCTGATATGACATCGCGAGTCTAACACGAGAGTTTAGACCTGTTTCGTGTATAGGATGCAACATGTTCAATAGCATATAGATATGCATTCGAAACTGTCAGATCAAGCTCTAAAAGCATGCTGCTAAACGTGGAATCGTTTAACTATGCAAATATCAATAGTGTATCTTGTTCAGTAAGTTAGTAATTGTGGAAATTGGACACCTAGGATCAGGCGGGTCGCTAATTACAAACATTCCAGTGTATTATAATCGACATACTGCTCTTAAATACTTAATTTGTAATTTATAATCGTACTTTATGACTAAGTAAAGATAAAAAACATATTCAAATAACCACAATAATATTTACCTACTTTTATTAAAGGTGAAGATGTAGATATAGGTTATAGAATGGAGGGGGAAACCTCATGCACCGCGACCTATTGGGGCAACTACTGCAGGAGGAGTATATGAAGCAAAGAAACCATAGCTTGCTGCCTGCCTAGAAGCACACAAAACTAGATAGTATTTTCTATATTGGAGAGACAAAATTACTTTTCACAAGTGGGAAAAAATACCAAAAGAAGTAAGAGGCAAAAGGATATTGAATATAAGATCAGAAGAAAACACAATAAAACTGGAAAAATTTATTAGCAAGGTAAGACAAAAATGGTTTTGGAAAGCAGGGAAGACTAATGAGAACAACTTGGAAACATAGTATAAGGTATAAAGAGAAACAAGGCCATAGATCCCAAGTTTTAAAATGCTGCATTATATACACAACCTGGGTTAAATGTAATAGGGTATGAGAAACTGCAACTCCAAAATGAGGAGTAAGTAAAATTGTATTGCTATGGTATACTAATTATGTTATGTATGTATGAAGTTGTATATGCTAGATATTGTAATAAACTAACTTACTAGTGGAAATTAATTGTTCTTTCAAACTAGCCGTGTGTAGGATGCACTATGAAACGGTAGAGCCAGACTGAAAAATTCAATGCCATAGCCGGAATTTGAACCACGGATCTTCTGGTCTCCGTTCAGCCGCTCTAAACCATTAAGCTATTATGCCAACGTGACGATATGACATTGAATTCTCCAACTGACTCTTGTTTTTCCGGGTAAACCAGCAGGAGATCTCATAATCACATGAGAAAACTGCCCTAATGCCGACTTACTGTGCTGTAAGTACTTTAAGGCCCGGGCTTTATAGTTCGGACCACTATTAGGTACAATTACTGAAAATTAATTGTTTTTTCATACTAGCCGTGTGTAGTACGCACTATGAAACGGTAGAGCCAGACTGAAAAATTCAATGTCACAGCCGGAATTTGAACCACGGATCTTCTGGTCTCCGTCCAACCGCTCTAAACCATTGAGCTACTATGCCAACGTGCGATATGACATTAAATTCTACAACTGACTCTTGATTTTCCCGGTAAACCACTAGGAGATCTTATAAACACATGAGACAACTACCTTAATGGCAACTTACCATGCTGAGGGTACTTTAAGGCCCGGGCTTTATAGTTCGGACCACTGTTAGGTACAGTTAATGAAAACTAATTGTTCTTTCACACTAGCCGTGTGTAGGACGCACTATGAAAGGGTAGAGCCAGACTGAAAAATTCAATGCCATAGCCGGAATTTGAACCACGGATCTTCTGGTCTCCGTCCAGCCGCTCTAAACCATTGAGCTACTAACGACCAACGTGCCGATATGTCATTAAATTGTCCAACTGACTCTTGTTTTTCCCGGTAAACCACTAGGAGTTCTCATAAACACATGAGACAACTGCCCTAATGGCGACTTACTGAGCTGTAAGTACTTTAAGGCCCGGGCTTTATAGTTCGGACCAGTATTAGGTACAATTAATGGAAATTAATTGTTCTTTCACCCTAGCCGTGTGTAGGACGCACTATGAAAGGGTAGAGCCAGACTGAAAAATTCAATATCATAGCCAGGATTTGAACCACGGATCTTCTGGTCTCCGTCCAGCCGCTCTAAATCCTTTCATAACTTACTAGTACTTCCTAACTTAAAGAAAAGTTACCCGTGCCTATAACCAGATAGAACTCTGTCTCTGATAACCACGTTTCTTGGAATAAATATCCGCGGTATCTGTCCGGCACCGCCTCACACCAAAAAGCTTGGAAGCACACCTGGAACATGAGAAAAAAGAACGTAATGAGGGTAAGAAAATCGTTGTAGAAGAGAAACAAATCAGCCTGGGTTGTTTCTGAATTTGAGGAAATACTCAAAGTCAGAATGAAAGTTAACTGGAGTCGAAGGTGAGTCCTCCTGAATGGAGCCAATGGTATTAAGAATATTACATGCAAGGATACATTTACAGAAATAACTGTTAGCCCGCCTCGGTAGCGTAGATGGTAGCGTGTTTGCCTCACGTTCTAGAGGTCCCGAGTTCAAATCTCGGTCAGGGTGAGCTACCTGTATAAGGTTTATTCCGGAGTTTTCCCTTATCCTTAAAGAGAATATCGGGTAGCTCTAAGCTCCATGGACCCTGGACACATTTGAGCATCATTTCACCAGGCTCATTCACCGTCCGATATGACAGCGTTGGAGGACGTAAAAGTATAAATAAATAAATGAATGAATAAATGAATGAATAAATAAATAAATAAATAAATAAATAAATAAATAAATAAATAAATAAATAAATAAATAAATAAATAAATAAATAAATAAATAAATAAATAAATAAATAAATAAATAAATAAATAAATAAATAAATAAATAAATAAATAAATAAATAAATAAATAAATAAATAAATAAATAAATAAATAAATAAATAAATAAATAAATAAATAAATAAATAAATAAATAAATAAATAAATAAATAAATAAATAAATAAATAAATAAATAAATAAAGGAATGAATAAATAAATAAATAAATAAAGGAATGAATGAATGAATGAATGAATGAATGAATGAATGAATGAATGAATGAATGAATGAATGAATGAATGAATGAATGAAAATAACTCTTAGGGTTCTTTTCCTCTTCTATTTTTTCCACTGCGCTTACATTGTTTGGTCTGACACTAAAATCGAAGTATGTAAACAGTTTGGCCTCCACTGATTACCTCTGATGCTTCGTGCTTAAGGCTGACAAGATTGCTATGGATCATATAAATGTACTCTATTGCATGCTTTTGGAACGTACAGAAAGGAGATTATAAGAATAGCAGAATGAAAAGCGATGGAATAGAAAACTTAAAATGAAGAATATGTGAAGTTAATGGAGAAAGAAAATTAATCATCATTATCAGCAGCATCACTGCAAAAGCCTTGTGATCTTCAAGAAAGCTGATCTCATACGCGATCTGCCATCAGTCCTTCTCCCTAATACACATTTGTGGTGTTCGACCTTCATTTGTCTTGTTTACAAAATCCTGACAATTTTGTTTATATCCAATTATTGCATTTAGGTTCTGCATCCCCAGATCCCCTCTAACACCTTTGTCTTTTTCTTTTTTTTTTTTTAATCTCATAGTCTATAACATCCCGAAAAAAAATCATTTCGGCACTTCAAAAAAAGCACAAGCACTAAAATTTAATTTCGGCTAGAACAAAAGAAATTGATGAATTCCCAACGCAGTAGTCCCGCCCAACAAGGCCAAAAAAATGGTTTGGGTAAGGACTGCTGTTTTTTACTTTTGTATTTACTTTCAACAATGAATGGTTAATTCTTCGCTTATTGTGAACATCATTTGAAAATCTTAAAATACTTGATGTCAAAACGAACAAATGTTTAAACTCATGATAACACCATCACTTAATTTGATTTTCTTTAAAATATTTTCTGAATATTTTGTACATTTCCTGTTCATTTTTGAAAAATGTATTTCTGGGTACAATAACTGCAGGCACTAATGCGAATATTACACACACACACACACACACACACACACACACACACACACACACACACACACACACACACACACACACACACACACACACACACACATGCAGACATTTCCTCACCTAGGTGTCAATGCACCTACAATATAGTGCGAATTTACTAAGGTTCCTTAAACCATTCACAGCTAACATTCAACGCATTTGCTTGCGTAATCACAGTCACTGCATTTGTTTGAAAATTATCACAGATTATAATCGTTATGTCCAGACAAATGCATTCAACAGTAAACAGAGACCTTAAGCCGTAATATCGTGCTGGAATCAATTGCATCATTGGTGTTTTATATTTGCGACTATCTTCATATCATATTTGTTCGACATTTAATTTGAACCTCTCATTAGATTGGTGCAATTATAATAAAAACGCTTACAGTGCGTCTGCTTCTTTATCTTCATCTTTAAGAAAACAAATATATTTGAGACCAATTATATAACATCACCCCAGCAAAGCGAGCGGCATCATAGACTCGCCGCATTTTCGTAAGTCTGACTTATTTGAAGTTCGTATCACATTTCTATATAGGGTAATAACGCCTTAAACAAACAGAGAATGAAGTAGAATTTTTTTTTTTCTTTTTTGTAATTTACGTCCTCCAACGTTAAGTCATATCGGACAATGAATGAAATGGGTGAAATGACGTTCAGATGAGCCCAGGGTCCATAGAGCTTAGAGTTACCCGACATTCGTCTTGTAGGACAAGGGAAAATCCTGGAAAAACCTCATCCAGATAACTCACCCTGACCGAGATTCGAACTCGGGACCTCTTGAACGTGAGGCTGAGTATTATTGAATCAAAACGGTACCAACCAGATTAGAGTAAATAATATTTATCATAAAAATAGAAAGTTTTGGCTATAAAAGGTTTATTTAACGCAACATTAGCTCTCTTAAATAATCTTTGTTTTATATTCCTTTTGCGTTTTGCTGCTTTGAATATTTCTGTCTCCATCAGCATACATACATCACAATATAACATTTTAAACACGGCTGAAACGTCAAAAAGGCAATGAACCAATAACTATTACTACCGTAATATGTGTAAATATTTTAAAATTGAGATATGTGCTCAGTCTGCGTTATAAAGTGCCACCTATGTGATGCACTTTAAATGGGGTTATGACTTCAAATGTCTCATTAAAGATGAACAGGAGATTCTGCAGACTGTCATTGTGTAGCTTCCAGTAAGTATTATTTTATAATATCTAAATTCAAATTAACACTTTCTGAAGCCCTATAATGTACGGTAGAAGGTTCTGAAGATGTCCAACACATTGACGCAGCCCCTGTCACTTAGGAACACTGAACCGACATATAACTTGATATCAGAAAGACATAAACATAAACAAATGAAAAAATATAAATAAATGACGTATACCAGAATAGATATATGCCATAATGCTAGCATATACTCCGGAGACCGTCACAGTGACAAGGCCACTCGGCGAGGGTCAATAAACTCCCTTTGCAATCCCTGTAAACAAACAACCCTACTCTATTGTCTGTTTTGACCTCAAGGCAAATTTGGTGCCATCCATTGTTAAAATCCCATGCGTGCTTCTGACAACAGGCTTCAAGACTTTGACCGTAGCTTAGAACGCATGCTTCCGCATAAATTTTTGCAGGCGGACAGTTAGAGAAAGCGTCTCTGATGTTAAGTCCGAAACTGGAAATTCTGAACACTGATCTCAAGTGGGGATAGGTACCAGCCAATGAAAAATTTATATTTGTTCATGTGATTTTGCAAACTCCAAAAATATCTAGAGTGGGGGTAATTCAAAGTGATGGTGGAAGGTAGGTTTTTCTAGTAAGAACACTTCGGTTCTGTGATCTACGTGAGACGGACGCGTATTCGGCACCGCCTAACAAGTACACTTCCGCGCCATACACCGAGACAAAGTGCAATATATAACAATCGCTCCAGTGAGAGTAAGCGCAAAGAGTAATATA
The DNA here is from genome assembly GCA_030765055.1 of Mantis religiosa. Taxonomy (NCBI): domain Eukaryota; kingdom Metazoa; phylum Arthropoda; class Insecta; order Mantodea; family Mantidae; genus Mantis; species Mantis religiosa. The sequence continues at coordinate 75,108,992 of CM060949.1, read as the reverse complement.
TAGGGAAGGTGATAAATATATCCAGTTCGACTACGCAGTGTTACTGCCTCTGCGCTTCACATTACAATATTGACAGTGACGCTAAACCCAGCAACCACACAGACGACTACTTTACGGTGGCGAGCGTAGGAGCCTAGGGACAACAATAAACTTCTGTCTACCAGATTCGAGGTGTCATCATTCAACCCACAACCAGTCAGGACTCACCCACTCTTGAAGTACAGAAGGGAGTTCTCATGTGGAAGCTACAAGTCCTCGAACCGCTTACAATCTCCCTTTCCTTAACCTCCGCACGCCACCAATCCTTAATTGTGAGGCGTTGAGCTCGACGTGGTTCGCTACGGTCCGGACTACCTCAACATCTGAACGAAACGTTGGAATATCTACCTCCAGCAGATCACGGCCTAAATACCCAGAGACAACTTTGTTGTTGTTGTTGTTGTTGTAATTTACGTCCTCCAACGTTAAGTCATATCGGACGATGAATGGAATGGGCGAAATGATGCTTAAATGAGCACAGGATCTATAGAGCTTATAGTTACCCGACATTCGTCTTTCAGGATAAGGGAAAGCCCCAAGACACTCTATCACTACGCCGAAGACAACTTCTTGATATATTGACTCCGGATGTGAAAGCCTATGTTATCTATTGAATGGCTTGCTCATAAATATATATATGACTACCAAAGCAAATACTAAAACAAACCAGACTCAAGCTGATGCTTTGCGCAATCACGAAATAATGTACACGCCAGTCTTTGTTGCTTGGCTCAATGCTTATATAGCCCAGCCGCTGATTATGATTATGCTGAGTTTACTAATTTCTGGTCATTTGCGATTAAAATAGAAGTATTGTGGCGCCATTTAACAATTATAAGATTATTAATATTAATTATTTTTACAATCTTAATGTCCAAAGTATCGCCGTTCATAGGTTTAACTAAGCGTTTAAACAAAACTTAAATAATGCATAAAATGCAGTTACAGACACAAATTTGCTATACATTTTGAAAGAAAACAAAATCGTTCTCTAGTGGATCTAAATAACTGAGTTAAAGTAAATACATTTAATTTGTACATATTAAAAGGTTCTGAAAATTACGATGGCACACCACTTCTTTTTATAGGAAGGTTTGTATCTGTTTGTCTCTGATCGGCACAATATTTCTATTTACTATTTCTAAATACTAAATTACCATATCGGTTAAGCATTTCTTAGTAGTAATTTTACCATTCAAATACACAGAGTCTTCCTCACTATCACTATAATGGAGGTAACGCGTACGGTTCCCATCCAGGAAGTCCTGGGTTCGCTTTACGGTGACTTTCAGCCCTTTACCATTGCTTTTCGGGCAGTGAGTGAATGCTGTAATGGTTCCTGTTTTACTATACGGATGCGCGATGCAGGTGCGCTTTGTAATGGTTTTTCTAAGCAGTAAAATGTAACTTAAAGAATTATAAATCCTCTCCGAAAGCGAATGCGTTTAAGAGCCACAAATTTATATGAATTGCCCGAGTGCCAGACATTATCTTATGATTATAAATATCTTGTAGATCAGAAACATGTATGTTTGAGAAAACAGCATGTTACAGCCTTTTTAACCTGTTCGATAAACAAGATTAACTCAGTGTGAAGTCGTGCAGGCTGCAGCCGTGTCCTCATCAGGTGAGAAATACAAACAAATATAAGCAAACATGCAACAAATGTCTTGAACGATTGCCAGAATAAATGCTGCTGACAAATGCACTGGAAAAACAAGATGTCACCAGAATGGAATGATTTATAACATAAAACAGGTGCTACATTTCATTTGTGCCACGGTGATTATTTCCTGGAAGCGAAGTCCCTATTTCATTCCAAGCCTAACGGTTGTGTATCTGTTTGTCTCTGATTGGCACATATTTATAAATAGTAAATAACCACATCAGTTAAGAATTTCTTAGCGGTAATTTTACCATTCAAATAGGTAGAGCCTTCCTCACTATCACTGAGTCAGATGGTGCAGGTAGCGTGTGAGGTTTGCATCCGGGAAGTCCTGGGTTCGCTTTACGGTGACTTTCAACCCTTTACCATTGCTTTTCGGAGGGTGAGTGAATACTGCGATGGTTCCTGTTCTACTATACGGATGCGCGATGCAGGTGCGCTTTGTAATGGTTTTTCCGTGGCATTAGTCGCATATTATATTCTTAACCCTGTAATTATTAAAACTTAAGATGATATTCTTTATCAATAAATAAGTTATAAACTTAATGAATAAGCTTATGTCTTGAAATCATAATGAAAGGGTTAAATCTATTAACTTAGTACTTACTTAACAACACCTTTAAAAGAAATTTTAAACCCAAATAAAAAAAACTTTAAGGATAAAGGCAAAAATCTTTTTCATGCCAAATATATTAACTTATCATACCGATATCGTGGTAAAGTTCCAAGAACTCAAATATATATAAAAGCAATAAAAAATAATTTTAAATAAAAATTAAATGAACTTAAACCGGAACCCAAAAAATTGCACATATTAATATACTTATGAATAACATTCTTGAATATTCTCTTAAAAGAAATTAAAGCAAACCCTCCACTTCCATATTCAACATTAAAGCCTGAAACTCACTCAGACTCGCCTTCAGAAAAATCAAATTGACTGCGATTAGTTTCAGCAAGACAAGAAACAAATCAAACATTACATAAGGTAAACATAAGAATAAAAACCAAATACCCATTTGATGATAATAAAAGTCAAGTAGTGAATATCTTCTGAGTACTCGTCCTCTGTGGGAGGCTTCTCTTGATGAAGCCCCAGTCGGCATTGGATGACTTCAGTATGGAATTGTTAGGGACCCCAACCACGTTTGTGCACGTCGTCTCCTGGATCTAGTCGTCTTTCGAGTCCCTCCTACACCAAAGACCCGCTTTTGAAGGCTACATTGGTCTATATGCTGTGCTTTGCCCCGATTTTGCGTGCCCCTTCATGATGTGTACTTTTATTTTTACATTTACCCCTCAATATTGCTATTTTCTTCGTCATAAGGCAGCCTGTTCAAAAACATGAAATTTAGTTTTCGTCCATCGTGTTTAATAAAGGCATTCCAACTTGCTGTTTGATTCCATGCTTGAGCAAGGTTTCAAAGTTCGATTTCTCTTCTATCACATATGCATAGTGATTCCTACAAGTGCTTGGGGAAAAAAGAATTTCACTAAACCTAAAGCAGCAAAAATCATCGATCTGTACATCCAACTTACATTGCGCTGAATACCAGAACTCGTGTAGCACTTATCAACTTTATTAGTTGCTAATTCAGTCACCTAGAATGGTTTTAAAGGCTTGGCATTTTTCAAACCTGCAACACTTTATAAAAGTGATGAACTATAAGCATGAACCGAACAAGAAAGTGTATGCAGAATAACATTGTTCACTCAATGATAACATACACCGTTCAAAAGAAAAGGACTTCTGTAACCTGTCTCAAACTAGAACATACAATAGGGAAGAAAAAGAGACAGAGATACTTCAGTGGAAAGCTATTATGTCACATATGGTGAAGAGTTATTGGGTGTTTTTAAAAGTGGTTCATTCGGAGTTTACCCTGTAAGAGACAAAGAAGAATGGTACAGCAGACATGTTAAAACCAAATTTGTAATATTTTGCTCAGAAACTATTGAACAGGCATTTGATAAATTTACAAACAGTTTGGAAATGTCATGAAATACGAATCTATGAAACGTATCTGTATCAGGTATGTTTACTTCCACAGTCTAAATAGTTAATTATCATATCTGAGATAATAATGGAAAATTGCCCTAATGTTTAATGAAGGTGGGGAAAATGTTTAAAGCATCAAAAGTATACAATATTGCTCAGAATGAAGAGAAGTTGTACATTTTGTTTAAATAAACATTTTGTTTGTTAAAGACATTTTCAATTGCCAGGGAATATCACAATTTATCCCCCAGTTTTATTTTACATGGCAGTAAATCTTCATTCGAGTAATTCAGCAGTCCAGAGATACCCTTAAAGCATTTAAAACATCTTTCTCAGTCTCCCTCTCTCTTTCTCTCTCTCCTCCGTTAATAACTGTTGTATTTAACATCATTTTTAGAAACCTTACTTTTGTTATATATTAACCACAATGTTAAAAGTGGGTGTATAATTTTATGAACAGTTGAATACTTACATATTAAAGATTGCTCACTCAGATATTTGCAATGCTGGAAAGTTTTTGACTGAATTTCAATCATTCTCAACTGTTTAGCAGTTGATTTGCAACGAGTTGAGAATGACTGAAAATCAGCCGGAAACTTTCCAGCATTGCAGTATCATATCTGAGTGAGTAATCTTTAATATGTAAATATTCAACTATTCATAAAATTGTGATCTGTTTTTACATTCTTCATTTGTCTATAGTAAAAGAGGAAGTATTATATTACACAGAAAGAAATTAAACTGTAAAGACACGTTTTGAGGTCCCCACTTAAGAACCTAGTTTAGTTCAAGATACGCGCGCATCTGTCTACAAACAGCATTACTAAGGAAGGAAACCTTTGTTAAATACCAACGTATAGTGTCACAGAATATATCTTTTCACTTGATCTGCAAAATATCCATTGCACTTATAGAAAAGTATTGGACACCACTCAAACATTGCTACCGTTTTTATAAAAGTTGGTCCATCTGTATGTGTATGTGGGGGAATGAAGGTGGGTTTCTGTGAACACAAAACTAAAAAACGAAATTCATCATCATTATCATCATAATCACCATCATCATCAGCTCCTCATGATTTAGGAGAGTCCTCCTGCTCCGGCCTCATACTTCTTCCCATCGTTTTAGTGGTCTTCCTGTTGTTCTATGGGTCAGATCTTTGTATTTGCAAGACTGTAACGGAATGCGAGAGCTGTCCATTCCTTGTAAATGACTTTTCCATTTTTCTCTATTTGTTTGTACGAGGGTCGGTCAAAAAGAAATGCCTCCTATTTTTTTTCTCTTTTAATTGCCAAGAAAATTGAATCAAATTTACATAGCTTGAAAACTGCAACATTGACGATTAATCTGTCACTATTCAATATAATATCCGTCCTTTTCTACAGTTTTGGTCCATCTTTTAACTAGGGCCTGTATTCCACTGTGCTAAAACACACGGTCTTGCTTCCTAAGCCATTGACGCACGGACGTTTTCACAGCCTCCACATCTTCAAAATGAATCCCACGATGAGCTTCCTTTATTGGCCCGAACAGATGGAAGTCTGATAGTGCCAGGTCAGGGCTGAATGAGGGGTGAGGTAAGACTTGCCATCCCAATTTCTCATTTTCTGCAGTTGTGTAACGGCTGGTGTGTGGTCTTGCATTGTCATGCAAAAGAAGAACATCCGCCATAGTTTTTGTTGGGCGAACTCGGCGAAGACGTGCTTTCAGTTTTTTGAGAGTTCTGACGTATTGGACAGAATTTATTGTGCATCTTTGCTCCAAAAATAATCATAAACACACCCTCTGCATCCCAAAACACTGTCGCCATAACTTTCCCTGCCGACCGCTGAGTTTTAATATTTTTTTTTCTTCGGTGATGTTGTGTGATGCCATTCCATTGACTGCCTCTTTGATTCAGGTTCAAAAAACTGAACCCACGTTTCGTATCCAGTAACAATTTTTCCCAGAGACTCCTCTTCCTCCCAAATTGAAGCCCTGCAAGTGTTCGGAGGCTATTGTTTTCCTTGTTTCTTTGTTTATGGCGGTTAACATTCTTGGTAACCAACGTGAACAAATGTTTGAGCAACACAGTTGTTGAATAATCATCATCACACTGCCTTTACTGAGGGAGGTAATGCCACACAATTCACCTGTTGTTACCCGGCGATCACCACGAATGATATCATCGACTCGCTGAATGTTGCATGGAGTCACTGCAGTCACCGGCCTGCCGCTTCGCTTTTCATCTGCCAATGGTGTTTGCCCTTCAGCTTCGTTACAGCGACGAACCCATCGTTTAACAGTGCTGACATCAACCGTTGCATCACCATACACATGTTTTAGCCTTTCGTGAATGCGAATTGGCGTTTCACCTTCCACATCAAAAATTCAATCACAGAACGCTGTCTAATACGAATGTCGAATTCAGCCATTTTGCAAGAGGATGCAATGCTGCCACCTTTGACTTTGGAAGTTACTACTGCAGGGGATTGGAGAAGAAGGTTTGAGGAATTGCGCCACATTCACATAACTTACTTATTTAAGGGAAAAAATAGGAGGCATTACTGTTTGACCCACCCTCGTATTTTTCTTCAATGAGAATATATCTAATTCTTTTCTTATGCCTTCGTTTCTAATACGATCTTGTCTGGTGTATCCTTTTACTGCTCGGTGATACTTAATTTCTGCCGCATGTATTTGGCTCCAATCTTTCTTTTTAAGTGTCCATTTCTCCGAACCATATTGTAAAACTAGAACAGCTATTTCTTATAAAATTTTAGGTTTGTATCCTTTCGGGTTTTCCTTTTCAAGGTACGAACTGTTACTACTTATAACTTCATTGTTAGTTTTATAAGTTACATTACAGCCCAAGTAATTAATAATCCCCTCCTGTTCTAACACTTTATTATTTAACACTATTTTAGATCTTCTCATTTGTTTTCCTATAAATGCCATAACCTTTGATTTTTCTACGGATATACTTAAACCATAATCTTGGATCAATTTTTATAGCTTGTACATACTTATTTGCAGCTAATCCTTCTGTATTGTATTAGCATTGTATCATCCGCAAACAGTAGCATACTTAACGCATTATGTTTATTTATTTTTATTCCTAATGGTATTTCATCTTTTAATTGTCTGAGAATATTGTGACGTTGTGGGTTCGTAGAATTAAAAGTCCAATTTGCTGAAATTGTAAATGTTCTTTATTTCCGTAGAAATACATTGATCGATTCTCACGTAACAACATTACGTCATATACACACCACAATCTACTAAGGTCGATGACAATAACAACGGTCTGATCAGCTCTCGTTACAACAACACTCTCGTTACACACAACTGACTCATCACTAGCCATGGCTTCTTTATATACACCCATTCATGTTCTGTACAATCACTAGACTTTTCTGGAATAAACAAGGCATCTAATGACGTAATCCAAATATTCTATCACATTCCAGAAGTGTGAAACGCTATCTGGGCCGGCAAGTCACTTATCTCAAGCGCTATGTTTATCTGCTTATGCAAGCTCGTTATCTACGTGAAACCTGCACCGAAACTTTAATAACCGTTACCACGACAATATCGTCCATATAAATATTAAACAATGGTGGAGATAAACTACATCCTTGTCTTAAACCACTATTAAAATTAAAACCATTATTTTATATTATTAAAAACGAAATGTTGGATGAAAATTATTATAATTTTATTTTTAATTCCTAATTGTAAAAGATTTTATAATATTTAATATTTCCATTTATTAAAAACCTTCTAGGTAAATATTAAATTAAAATAGATTTTCATGAAGCTTCCCTTAACCACGATTAAGTTGCTATTGTTCCTACCTTCTCCACTGTAACAAGATTCCTTGCTTAAGATTATCCTCTGCTCACACTGTCAACATTGTTCGCAGTGTGTGGTTTACCCTCGGGGGATTTTCAAATGTCCTTATGTTAATAAAATGTTTCTGAAAATTTGACTATTAAACATCTCTACATCCTTCTTCTGCTGCAAGGTTTTTCTCATAAAAAGTGATTGCTTGTAGTTAAGTTCCCCAGAGGACAAACGCTTCTGGACAACACAAGACAGCTGTTACTAAACAAAATGACACATCACAACATAGAGAATGTATAGTACCTGCATTTAAATGGTTCCTGCTAAACTCTGCTTACTACTTTGTGTTGCTTCTGGAGCTATTTTAAGGGCAATAAAGGAGAAATTTGTTGAGCAAATTACAGCACTAAAGACGTCTTTATCCCAGAGTTAGCCATGCACGGCGACTACAATTACCGGACCACCCTGTTGGTCTAACTAGCCCATTAACTTGCTTTATATGGGTTGTAATTGTTGCTGGAATCCACTTCTTTCTGTGAGCGACGTGATTTGGATATCAAATAAGTTGCTTAGTAATTATGGCCATCATAATGAAAAATGCCCTCTTAGTGGTAATGTAAGGATTTCTTTAGGGCAGTACATAGCTACGCCTTTTAAATGTACAAACTTCCCTTTATAGCTTCCCCCCAACATCATCTTTTACACTACTTCTAGAACATATATTCCATATATATACGATATTCCTACTGTATTTCTCATGTTTTTCTCTGTTTACCGAAAAAAAGTATCGCATTTCTATAACATACGAGGGGGAATCCAAAAGAAACCAAATTGTTGTCATAAAAACTTTATTGCTGAACCTTTTTCCAAAATTTCTTCAGTCACCTTCAAAATACTCTCCATTACATGCGATGCACTTGTCAAGTCTTTTTCCCCACTGTTGGAAGCATGTTTGGAACTCTTCAAGTTTGATATTGTCCAGTGCCCTTTGCGAAGCTGTTTTTACCGCATCCACATCGCCATAACGCTCGCGTTTTAGCGTCTTTTTTTTTTTTTTTTTTTTTTTTTTCATTCGTGGAAATAGGAAAAAGTCGCACGGGGTTAGGTCCGTCGATTACGGAGCGTGGTGAACGACAGACCACCTCTGAGATGCCAAGTAGTGGGTCACTCGTAAGGCCGTGTGTGCTGGAGCGTTGTCGTGATGCAGAAACCAATCACCTGATCGCCAAAGTTCCGGGTGTTTTCTCCTCACATCCTCTCGCAGACGCCTTAAAACATCCAAGTTAAGGTGCTGGTTAACAGTCTGGTCAGGGGAATGAATTCCCGATGCACAATTCCACGAACATAAAAAAGACAATGATCATCGTCTTCACATTTGACCTGACTTGCCTGTCTGGGAGAGTTGGGAGTCCTCCACTGGCTTGACGCTTGCTTTGTTTCTAGGCCATACCCATAACACCAAATCTCATCCCCTGTAAAGACTTTGTTCAAGAAGTATGGATCACTTGCAATCTCTGTTTTCAAGTCCTGACACACATTCATGCCGATGGTTTCGTGCTCCTGTGTGAGAAGGTGCGTAACAAATTTAGCAACAACACGTCTCATGTGCAAATCCTCCTTCAAAATCCTCTGGCACGAGCTCCAACTGATTCCTGTCGCTGCTGAAATTTGGTCGATCGATTGGCGACGATCCTCGTTGATCTTTTGGCGGACTTTTTCAATTTTCTTCTCATTTCGCGGTGATGAAGGGCATCCAGAACGAGCTTGGTCTTCAACACACATCTCACCATGCTTAAAGCGCCTAAACCACTGGAAAACCTGTGTGTGGCTCATAGCGTCCTCCTGGAAAGCTTCCTGAAGCATTTGGTGTGTCTCCGTTACAGATTTTTTAAGCAGGAAACAAAATTTCACACACACACTCTTTGTTCTTTTAAAGTTGCCATAACGACTTCGCAGAGGTAACCCGCCAACAGTCAGAGAAACACAATACCACACTTGCACGTTCAACTCGACACTGACGCCGTCTGCACAACTGTTTCATGAAGGTCTCTACTAACACCATCTAGCGTGACAACCCTGCACTACGTCTACGAGTGGCAGCGCCCTCGGAGTCCGGTTTCTTTTGGGTCTCCCCTCGTAATTGCAACTGATCCAGAATTCTATTTGTAATTTGAAACATCCAGGAAGTTACATTACCACTAATGTACAGAAACATCTACAAAATGTCCTTAACACTGCAATTTATTAAAGTCCCCTTCCGAAAATCACAAAACCACATCCTATATCCTCTAGCATTAATATCACTGAAAACGAAGAAAACTAACTGAGGTATATTGCTTTCTCATCTAAAGCCTCCCCTCAGAGACAATCCTCCAACTATTAGTTATTTTGTAGAAACTATAATAATTTATTAATGATGTGAAATTGTTCAGGTATTCTGAATGTTTAGAAAAATGTAATAAATGAGTACAAAAGTCGCTAATGGCTTGGTCCCTAATAAATGAATAATTTGAAAGTGCCAAAAATTCTATATTAAACTGAAAGCATCAGCACTTAGCGAAATACAAAACAAATTGGAAGTAACAATAGACTATAGTGTATGGACTGTATGCGTTTACAGCTATGATATATTCTTATAATAACATTCTGAAAGAATTAATTGAGCATGTTGTGATATTATGAAGCTTACATAATTTTCCAAAAACCCATTTTCTAAATTAATTCCAATTACTCAGGCACACAGTGAAATGCTTTACCTAGATAACCTATAACTTGGAACGTGAACAAAGTGTTTCATAATCCTGATCATACATGCTCTAAACTCCCCTTTTAAGACTTAAACCCCAAGATTTTGTGAGTGTAAGAGGCCAATCCATAAGGGCAAACAACCCAAAAAAGGATATGCTAGTGAAAAAGTAAATGAAATGAAGTCATTATTATTACTATTATAATAAAAATAATTGTTAAAGAACATTAGTAAGGCAATAAAACAGAATAATTATAAATTATTTCAAATAAAAACATAAAACAATTCCCTTCCTGTCTAGATGAGCAAGAATTAGAAGCATGTTGGGTTCAGTTGCTCCACTACGTTTAATGATTTTTTTTTTTTTTTTTTTTTTTTTTTTTTTTTTTTTTTTTTGCTTGTTCCATTTATACCCCGCCTTTAACTACTATGGTCATATCGGCGGCCGTTCTCCTTTGGAACATACCGAAGATGTTAACGCGTTATCTTTTGGTTTTTAATCATTAGATCACGCACACATTCACACTCTCATTCATACTTCCAGACTCTGTGGAAGATGGGGAATTATCTTGGAAGGAGAAAAGTCAGAGGCATCCCTACTCCTTTGTCAGGGAGTACTTTTTAGGTTCACTTTTGATAACCTAAGGCTTTCTTAGTCGCAAAACAAGTAAAAACTCAGACGAACACATCAATACTGGAAAGAATACCTACAAAACATTTTCTGTTTGAACCTCTTCCATACAACAGCATTAAAGGTTAAATAAGAAGAAGGAAAAAAAACAAGGAGCATTTTATAATTCAAAGGTGTTCATTCCAGTGTAGTAATTTTGGAATATTTTAAATTCAAACAACAAATGTGTTAAATACTTACTGATATATCCGATTATTTTATTTTAGAACCCCCTCCCCCAAATAATATAATTAAAAACGATCATTATTATGTGCGGAATAGCATTCATAAAAATATTGTGCCCGCCTCGGTAGCGTAGTGGTAGAGTGTCTGCCTCACGTTCAAGAGGTCCCGAGTTCGAATCTCGGTCAGGGTGTTACCTGGATAAGGTTTTTCCGGGATTTTCCCTTATCCTGAAAGACAAATGTCGGGTAACTCTAAGCTCTAGGGACCCCTGAGCACCATTTCACCCATTTCATTCACCGTCTGATATGACTTGACATTGGAGGACGTAAAATTAAAAAAAAAAAAAAAAAAAAAAAAAAAAAAAAAAAAAAAAAAACAGTTGTAGGTCTCAACAGTTTCTGACAGACATAAATGTAAATTCGTTAAAACTATCTATGTTCTCACTCAATTCTTAACTGGACATGGCAAATTTTCAGCTTACTTATTTCGATTCAAAATCAAATCCACATGTGATTGTATTTGTGGAAATCTTCTTCAAGATGTCCCTCACATTTTATTTGATTGCCCGTTTTTCTGTTTTGAAAAATACGAACTTGAATTATTCCTTCAATCCTTAGGTTACACTTTCTCAAAACCACTTACACATATTCTGATGAATTACAAAACGTATCAATATTTCATGGCTTTCTTAAACAAAATATTTGTTAAGCTAAATGATTCATCTTGATGTTTACTGTTTGTCAGCTTGATATTGATATTGTTATGTTTTTGTAAATTGTATTATATTCATAAATTTGTAAACTATATTCCTAATATACCTTTGGGTAAAATAGGAATAAAAAATTGGATAGTAAATAAATAAATGAATAAATGTGTATGCCACCTTTCATAATACCGATACGTGCAGCCAAGGTAATGAGGCACAGAATAGTGAACGGCTAGTCTGCAATTCAAATCTCGATAGGAGCTTCCTCCTTCCTGGCTGAGCTTTTTTCTCCATCTTTTTCTCAGTTCTCATATCTGTTGAAAGCCGAGGAGATAGCAGAACTTCCTTCACAAACTTTATGTCTCAATTATTATTTAATTTCATACATCATAATTGCCCAAGTAGGTGTGACCTGGAAAAAAAAATTAAAACTATATTTATAGTTTAGTTCAAAACTGACTCCAACGATTGTGATTAAAGTATCAAATACTGGTATATTACTTGAAGGAATATTTATGTTGAAACTTCTGTGGCAATTTTTGATACCTTTTCCAATCACAATTTTATAAGGATTAAACCACCCCATTAACCAAATTACTATTGTATTAATCAGGGCGTTCGTGTACGATTTCGCGACAGAGAGACAGTGGTTTACTGCACTCTAACGGATGAAGCGTAAGTTATGCGTCAGAGAAACTTCGACACCCATAAGAAGCCGTGTATAAGCAGACATCCTAGCCCTTAACACAGGCGCTTATGAGCGTAGATGGTGCCGTTCTAGAATCGGAGCCAAGCCACGGAAAACAACCAGGACAGAGCTCTTGCGTTTAACGTGCCTTTTCACACGAGGGGGCAGATACTCAGACACAATCTTTTTTGTGCAATTCCTATACACTTCTCTTTCTTTCGTTTTCATACAAATGGTGCCATGGCACAGCGGTAGTACCTCAGAAGCCACCCCTGGTATTAATACTTGTAATTGTTATTCTTTTAATGCAAATTGTACCTCACCCAGATATATATCTTAATAGGACAAATATTATTTCTTACGCTAAGTTTTAGAGCTTTATATTCCTAATTGTGATTGAATTTTGTAAACTTTTATATAAATATTAAACCATAAGGGACAAACGTTACTATTCAAATCAAAGTTTACCTTCTCTATATTTTCTGTTTAATATACCTTGTATTAAGTACGTTAAAATGAAAGAATTGTATCTTGTATTTTTTTGGAATAGCTTGTAAACTATTCTTTATTCCGAAGAAACATAACTGATAACTGTAAAGCGAGAGAATAGAGTTATCCGTTAGTAATGGTTCCAATTGTTCAATAGTTACTTAATCTTTAAAGTTTGGTATAAGTGATTTTCAGTTGATTTTCTAAAAGCTATAACAAGAACATGGAATTTTAAGGCCCACATGTCTAAAATACTCAGTTATGAAACATTAAATATTGCTATTTTATATCTATAGCAAAATATAAAATGCAGTTATTTTTGGAAAAATTTTATCTCGATTAAATGAAATAGGAAAATATTCAGTAGGAATGGATTGCAAACCCACGAATAAGTGACAATGGGTACAAAAGATCATGTGGATTTAACACCTACTTTTGTAGGATGTTACTTCTTTATGATATTTCCTGTTGTTTAAAGTTTATCAGTGCTTTGAAATTTTATGTCTGTTCTTTCGTTTCTCATCTAGCTACAGCGAAATCTGTTCAGGATATCCTAAACCTTTAGATTAAAAATTATAGGGAGTATAGAAATTTCTAAACTGAGCATTTTGAAATCAGGAACGAAACGTTGGAAATGGATACCTTAGAAGGCAAGCAGTCTTTAAGACCAATTTTGCAAGCTGTTTTAATGATGACATTCAGAAACAACCTAATGCTCACAACAGGTGTTCAAAGTAGCGACCAATACCTTAATATGGGTAACAAACATTACGACACATGTGATTTTGTCACAGCATCCTCTCCAAAATCCCTGGTGCCTGTTGCAGAATGACTACGGCAGCTAGGATCACAGGAGATAATTCCGCTTCAGTTTTTACTGGGGTTTAATACATCAACGTACGCAAATTTCTTCATAAAAAACGTCCATTGAGTCCCGGCGATATCGTTGGCCATAATGCAAGGACCTCTCCTTCCAATTCAAAGATTAGGAAAGATACTGTCTAAATGAGTGCAGACATCATAACCGAAATAGCTAAGAGTCCCGAAGTGTTGAAACCACGTCTTCTTGTGGACAACAAATGGTACTTAACTTGATTATCAAGCTGTATAGATCTGTGCTCCTTAAGTGGACGGATTTCCATTTTAAAGCCAGTTTCCAAGAGGAGCTGAATTGAAGTCCAGCATCATGGTTAAGCATGCTCCTCTCGGAGGAAATGGCCAAAACCTCCTTAACTTTCCGCTACCACTAACTGTTGCATTTTGCCAAGATGGTCGTCTCCCAAAAATTGGCTCTATGGTCATTATCAAAACAATGTTCTGCCAGTTCAGACTTCTTAGGTTGTTGGCTTGCTTCCCAAGAAGAACTTCAAGAAATGGTACAGTGTTTTACAACGCTGGCAGCACATCTTGTACAAATACGAGGTAGATTTGACCACTGAAGCGGAGGTTAGGTGATGAAGCTCAATGAGATGATCTTGTATATCCCTATATGAATGTTGCAAATTTCTGCAGAGACTTGTGTATGGAATGCAAATTTTTGTTGCTCCAGATATGCCTATTGTAACAGTTGATTACATCAGTAAACGTATGAACGGTCTCATCATGAACAATCGGTATGAAACAAGATGTCCATTTCCGACCCATACTGAGAACTAGAGAGATCTATTGACCATATGATTTTGAGCCTAAAGATTGGGTATACTTATCCTATATTTGTATCATTTCCTAAATTTATTAGTCGTGTGGGAAACAGGAAGTGGAAAAACAAGTCTTACAAGAATAAATGACCGAATATACATATGCTAAGGTAAATTATATGGGTAATAATATGTGAATGTAACATGTTCATTTCTTGTTTTGATGTCAACAAATACTGTAAATGTCTATAGAACAACTTACATAACAGCTAAATCCTTTTAACAAGGGTCTGAGGTATGCGAGATGTTCGGCTGACCGATATAACCAAATTTGGATTGGAATCAAGCTCTCACCCTGCAGTTAAAGACCGCTGCGTCAATCGCTATCATCAGTTTCTGGTTAAGGCGTGATTGGCGTTTTGATCGCTGTTTCATGGCCGTTCCCACAGCTGCTATTTACTGGAAATTACACATTCCGCTCAGTTCGTAAATGTTTAAGAAAGCGGCTCTGGCAAAGCTGTGTCAGAACTGCACCAATGGTAAATGGTCTGTCCGCTTTGTCTTCAGCTGCGCATTTAGAGGTCTAAAAAGATCTATCCTATTAATTAACACAACTTTGTTATGGTCACAAGCACTGAATATCCTAGTTTCTGTAACTTTTAAACGCTTTAGCTCAAAATTAACACCTCTTCCTTATTGGCAGCTGTACAAAGTCACCGCTGTTTAAAAGTTTGTTTATTCACTTATACCAAGTAAAGAATTAGATAGTTTTGGGATTATGCATGTAATTTTTCAAATATTAATTGCTTAAATGCTTACCAGTAATCGAGGAAGTAATACTTTCCATCCAAACATTCTATATTCACTGCCAGTATACGTTTCAGATCCTGAAACAGATAAAACAAATCATATCGAAAGGATGAGTGCATGTTTGTGTGCCTGTAGGGAGCATAACCTAAGGACAGTGGGACGTATGAATGCCTCAAAAAATCGAATTTTTGTTTTATATCTTATAAAAATCAGCAAGATACGAATCCAATGATATATTATTAATATTTAATCCCTTTAAATGGTGATATAAATATGGCGTCACCATGTCCACGTCCCATTTTAAATACATACATAACCATTGAAACTAAAATTGTTATAACTTTGTGATTTGTGGCAGCAGAGCTATGCGGTAAATTTTATGCTTGTTGTTGGTATCTCTGCTGCAGATCTGGCTGCATGTGTATTTGCAGAAGGCTCTCACAATATAGCGAATTGTTTACATTTTAAGTACATGTGGCTTATAGTTGCAGTTTTGTTTACAGTTCAAATTATCGACTTGAGTGTTATTTATTCAAGGTGGTTTGATGCTTTGCTATAAATATGGGTAGAGTAAAACGTTTAGGTTGGAGAAAGGCAGTGTTTTGTCGTAAAAAAAACAACACAAAAACAGTGACACTGAAAGTGTATCTAACCTTCCTAGTTGCAGTAAATTTTCAGCTTCTAGAAAAAATTTGTCTCACATTCAACCAGATTATGACAACAGCTTTTGCGTAGATAACAGTGTAGCTCAGAAGAGTTTTGTAACTGTGGAGCTATCATTGTTATACAAACTGGTGCAGAAAAGTACAGGATTATGGTGCAGGAATGTTGTAACTTTTGGTGAATTAGCTGAAAAACCTGTTGTTTTAGTTTTTTTGCATTTTCCCACAAGTTGCAATTTTACGTTTGGGTACACATTTCTCAGAAACCACTTATGTTAGAGGTCTGAAACTTTTTTTAACGTCACAAACCATTATGTTTAATAAAATGACCGTAAAGATATTTTCAGGTAAAACATTTTCAATTGTTATAAATTTAAAATCTGTGCATTTTAAGGGAAAGTAAAATGGTATCAAATTCAACATTTTTATGTCTATATACTTCTTTATATAAAACCTCTAACACGGTCATTTTATGCATCACTGAATACCTTATTTCTCCTAAAATATTGGATTCTTTGTGAAAACAATTATGGCGGTTATGTGTAACTAAATAATAACACGTGTTTAGAAAATTTCGTTTGTTGACGTCATCTTAGAAAGCATCTGAGAGAAGTTATGAATTTATATTACATGTTTTGCTTTATCAACATATTAAGAAATAGTTGCTTGTTAGATGGTATGTATTTCATTGCCCTGTGAGAAATCAAACCCATGAATTTTGATTTTTCAAAAGTGTGTATTTAAACGCAAGCATTGTGCTTTCAGCACCACCCTCTGTCCTTAAGGGCACAGTTAAATTTTAATGTAATGCTTAAACCAGGCATTTTCAAAACATTTAAAATGAATTCTCTTAGCCAACAACACGAAGAGTCCCTTAGCTATGCTAGGAAAGCCTCTACAAAGTGCACATTCACCACTCAGTTGAATACCATAGTCTGGTCCTACATCTGTGAAACAAAACAATAAAATGAATTATGTATACTTGAAATGAGAGCCATCATATCAGTCTCCAACTCGGGAAAACAATGAAAAACCCATGGGTCAAAGTGGGAAGTCACTGAAGAAACCGGAACCTCGAATACGAGTTCACACGTTAACCTAGCGGGATGGCTTAGGCGGTTTCGTCTGTTGCCCGCATTCGGGAAGCCCGGTTTCGATTCCCAAGACCGGCTTACCTGATACATGGGTTTTTCGTACGGTTTTTCGGGGTTTCCGTGGCAGGCGAATGCTGGGTAGGTTAATTACATGCCCTGAGTTTCCTGTCCTTCCGTTTCATCTCCATTACTTCACATCATCTCTCACCTGGTGGTCTCTTTCAGGCTCAAAGTGTCGGTGGGTGTCTCGGCGGTGCATGGCAGGATGATGTGCTCCGAGTGAACTAATTCCTCCTCCGTTATGACTGTTGCCGGTCTCGGCAACCAGGTCTCGTAGTGGGATAGTTTCCGAACCACAGTAGGTGTCATGTCCATTGTTCTGGCTTCCATCTAAGCGATCGGAGATGCCCCACTTGGGGGTATAGGTATACTGTCTGCCCATGACATGAAGACTAACGGGGAATGAAGGGCAGAGGAGCTTGAACTGTTGTGTTAGTGGATCTCTTTACTATTTACTCGACAGAGCGTTGAGGCGTATCGACCTTCAGGTGACCAGCGCTGCCATCCTCCCTTATCAGGTGTTATCTGGTCGATTAGAGGAGTGAATTATTAGTAGGTTGATGTACAGTAAATTAAGAAACACAGAGAGAGCGATTGGTAGCTGCATGTGTCTGTATGATATGTTTTCTCGCGCCTACCGATGTATGACACGTTGCTATCCAGAAGACATGATTACATCTGAACAGACTATACATACACTGTACTCACCGTGAATGTGCGATAAGCTGAGGTAAACATCTCTGTGTTGCGAATTTTGTCGATACGCTTTCTCGCTTAGCCATGTAGTTCGAAATGTGTATATAGTGCCTATGAGTCACCCATGATGCCAGATGTAATGATCGTTTCAGTTATTGCAGTGATAGGTATTACGCATGGGTGAGTATGTGACAACACTGTGAAACTAGCTTCAATATCACATCCGGAAGGCGAGCATAAACAAAGCAAAAGTGATTACGTTACACATTCCTCAGCTTTGCCTTCTTGAGACAATGCAATAAGTCAAGTGAAGTTTCCGTGCCGTCTCCTCCGAACTAATCTAGTTATACATTTATCTACACACGTTACCGCTCGGTCGTGTGGTGGTAGGATGTCTGCCTCACGTTCAAGAGGTCCCAAGTTCTAATCTCGGTCAGGGCGAGTTACCTGGATAAGGTTTTTTCCGGGGTTTTCCCTTATCCTCAAAGACGAATCTCAGGTAACTCTAAGCTCCATGGACCCCGGGGCCATTTGAGCATCATTTCACTCATTTCATTCATCGTCCGATGTGACTTAACGTTGGAGGACGTAAATTAAAAATAAAAAAAAAATAAAAACCTTATAAAAGGCTTTCTGCAGCCCCTCTAAAGGAACTGGCGAAACACTGACGGCATTACGCCGCACTAATTTAATCATTCTAGGTGTTTTGTGCAGACTTCAGATAGCACAAGTGCATTCAATAAAGAACAGGAAAAATTATACAACAAATAAAGGCTTCGACAAAGTTTTTGCTCCTTTGTTATGTTGGTGTTTGAAGCAGAAACCACAGGTTTCCGATAGAAGAATGTAAGAAAGGGAAATAAAACCATAGAAATTATTAATAAGAAATTGGGAATATATGATATAAGAAATAAAATCAAAAGGAAAATTGTAATAGGAATAACGTATAAATGAAATAAATATAGGGAAAAAGTAGCCTTAAGTTAGAACGGTCAGAGGAGGCCAGATACTTAGACAATAGGATAATAGAGTACAAAATTCCTTCACCAGTCCGGAGCCAGAAACAATGCCGAGTTTTAAGGAAAATATTTGGAAGCAGGATGCAGTACCTTTATGACGCCAAGGGGTCATATATCCCTGGGAGTGGACCCGTGACTGCTGCACAGATGAAGGTGAATGGAAATGTCCAATAAGGTAAAATCGTAGAAATAAACTCTCCCAATAAAACGCAGCATAAATCACGTGATAGGCGTGAAATAGAGAACAAACAGAAAAGGGGTGGAGATAGACAAACAAGCATAGGAAAGAAGCCGAGAATAGGGCGAAGTGAAGAACGTCACTCTGGTGTTTACATGGAAATGGAGAAGACGTGTTAGTTTAATGTCTGATGGCAAGGTAATAGTGGAGTTCTATTTCAAACGTGGTGTGATAAGTATTCTCGAAGAGGTAAGGCGACGCAACGAGAGTTATAGCATGTGAGGAAAACAGAGCAATTTGACAAGTAATATATGTGGGAATAAATAATCCACAGGAAATTGAAGCAGGACTTTTTATTGACTGGTGAGAACAGCTGGACCCTGAGATAGATAACTACTGCTCACCGACACATAATCCTAAACAACCACCCTGCCATACCACACCAAAAGGCCTCCCCAAGATAATCCCACACCATGTTCTAAATTCTAGAACTATCATCAGATGGTTTTGGCATGTCTGCCTCTCAGACGGAATGCTAGGAATCAATGAAACAAGACGACGGTACCCTTTCAGGCTTGAACCAACGTGGAGCAGCAGATCTATTAGATTTCTGTTAGTTGAAGAATTCAATCCAATCGAAATTCACCAATGGATGGCAGTACAATATAGTGAAATTTGATTCTTTCCGATTATCACATTTTTAACTCATCGAAAGAAGTTCTTAGTGTGCGCTGATGATGCAGTCCAGCCAAAAGTGTTTAACTGGTTACGCTAATTCCCAAGAGTTCTTTGCACATGGAATTGAAATTACATCCAAACACAAATAAGTGCCGTTTTCTATTCTGTAATAATTTTAATAAGTAATTTATGCTATTTATTGAAAGACCTTGCTGCATAGTTTCAATGGGGACTACATCGAAAAGATAGAGCTCAACTCTTCCAGGTGTCTTTATGTGCCTATCATTTTTCATTCTTCTACTTATGAATAAGCTCTATGCATACATTTGCATATTGATTTATAGCTTCATGCACTTTCTAATTTTATAGACCTTTTTTCAAACATTTTATTTAATCAAAATTACTGATTTGTTAACTTACTAAGTCCACGGTGTGGCATAAGCAGTTTGCGTGCCACCTTCGAAGATTGCCGTACTCACAAATGCTGGTTAAAGTGACACAGCTCTTTTCTGTTTGCCCTGCAGGGGGTCTACGATAATGTGATCTAGAGAAACATATGGCACAGGTGGGTGCGTGGGTTGACGTCAGTCTTCCACTTGAAGTAGTCGTCTAGCGGCCTTGCTCTCCTCCCAGCCCGTTTGTTGTTTGTTGTCCGACATACGGGTCATCTTACCGTTACGCCATCTTGCCAGGTAAACACTCCTTTCGAAACAAATTCTACACACAGTTCCTCGATAATATCCCTGGACCTCGTGGGAACGCAACACCATGCAATAACGGTAAAACTGCTTCCTATGTGCGAACTCTGAGGACCAAATGCTTACCAAACATTTGCTACTTCACAACTAGAAGTTAGTGGAGAGAATACCCTGCATATTTATTATTACAAATGTTTGAAACCGACTTTTTGAGCCTGCGACGATTTGTGAAACATTGTTAATTTGAAATGGAAAAATAATTTAGTTGACGTTCAGGTGCTGAAATGATAATAGACGATATAGCAGTGGACTTCCTCGGTTTCTTCCTTGGTTTGTTCATTTTCAATGACGCTATCTATAGGGACGGTGGTGCATATAAACACACTTAATAAATAGGAAATTTGTTGATTAAATATAAAGTCGTCTCTTGTAATAAACGATAACTAGTATCTTTGAAGAACGAGATTGTCTACATACATTGTACACCAGAGCCCATAAAATGAGCCGATATAATGGGAAGGTTATATTTTGGTAAAGAACTAAGGATCTGCTAAACCACGCCCTGCCCGCTTCTCTTTTATTGTCCTACCATTCAACTTCATTTTGTTTTAGTTCTCCCTTTTCTTTCGTTCGTCAGCCTGAAACCAGTCTTTGTTTATTGGTATATTTTGACTGCCATACTTTTCGCTTCAAAACAATGCTAGAGGTTATGTGTGAACAATTGTGGCGAAGCTTGTGTTCCAGCCACTCAGGTTTCAGTAATTCATCCCCTTTCACCGCTCCCGAGATCTGACCTCTAAAAATGCCTTTGGGTTGGACTAGAATTCAAACTAATAAGAGACTGCAACCACTCTTGTGAAATACGGATAATAAGATTCTGCCAACATAAAATAAAAAGGTGCACTATAGGACACTACAAGCATAGGCATATTTCATTGCACTAGATTTTACATACTTTACTGAAATTCTTCAATTATATGGAAGCACAAACTTCTGAGGAAACAGATAAATCTGGTATCATCGCAGAAACCTAACAAAGTTCTCTGCTTCAAAACACTATGGTGAATGTTAAACACCCGTTGAGTTTCACTGCAATTAGGTCAGATACTCTTGTTAAATACCCATGCAAAATGCATGTTTAATTTGAGGAAAATGTCAACATCGGATGATGGTTAAATGACAGAGTGCTCTTCTGTATATATTAGGATGTCCTTTACGCGCGCCTGCTACCATCGCGTTTGTAATTATACTGTCGCGAACGCAGTGTTGTTCAAGCATGCATTTGATTCAATTGATAGAGGAGCCCTCTATAAAACTCTGCAATGTTTTAAAATGCAACCAAAAATAATAAGGCTAATAAAAATGACAATGGAAAATACAAAAGCCAAAGTGGAAGTAATAAGTAAAATGAGTCCAGATTTTTATTATAATGCAGGACTAAGACAAGGTGATGGACTGTCTGCAACTCTATTCAACCTAGCCCTGCACAGAGCAATAGAAAAAAATGATTCTAAAGGTACAATATTCTTTAAGTCCAGTCAAATATGTGCATATGCAGATGACGTAGTGATCGTGACAAGAGACAAAAGAAAATGTTACTTGAAGTTTATGAAGAATTAGAAAGAAGGTCTAAAGAAATAGGATTAGAAGTAAACAAGAAAAAAAACTAAATACATGAAAATGACAGCAGCTAAAAGCAAAAAAATAATTTCAATTCTAGTAGTTAGAGACAAATCCTTTGAAGGGGTATCCAAATTTAGATATTTAGGAAAGAAAGAATCCAAAGTGGAAACGTAGCCTATTATGCAAATTTATCACTATTAAAAATAGGTTTATTAGCAGAGGGACAAAATATAAGATTTATAAAACCCTGATAAGACCAATAGTAACATATGCTGCTGAAACTTGGACCCTAAACAATGCAGATGAAGAAATACTTCGAAGATTTGAAAGGAAAATATTAAGACGAATCTTTGGACCTGTAAAAGATAAAGACCAATGGAGAGTAAGATATAACCATGAAATAGAAGAATTAATAAATAAGCAAGATATTGTGAAATTTATAAAAGCACTAAGGATAAGATGGCTAGGGCATATATAGAGAATGGCGGAAGATAGAATGCCGAAAAAAAAGGACATTGAAAGGAAGATTGTATAATAGAAGAAAAAAAGGAAGACCGAGAACAAGGTGGTTAGATGAT
>CM060949.1:74942073-75079573 GCA_030765055.1 Mantis religiosa | reverse complement strand
TTCCACCAAGGGCTCTAATCCGAGGACACCGTCCCAGCTATTTCAAAAGTCTTATCGTCAGAGGCAAGATTTAATGGTGACAATTATTATAAAATTCGCATTAATAATTTTAATTGGTGGTGTTTTGTCGTCTTTTTAGCATAAATTCGCATTAAATTCTTGCAAATTTTCGGGGAGAATTAATGAGTAATGACATCGCTGAAATGAAAAGTGACAGGTAACTAGAATAGCACAACTGTTAAAACCTCTTATTTCCAAATTGAAGTATTTTGTTTTAAATCAGCAGATTGTAGATGACATGAATAAAATCAAATATCACACATCAGACATCGGCAAAGTACAGCTTACAACAAGTTGTGATATTTTCGCTTTTCATACCTGTTCTTTTGTCTGTCATAACTAAGTTATATGTAGAGAAAAATCTCTTACTGTCAGGGTTTGACAACGGCAACCAAAGACTTGAAGGGACTTTTCACAGAAATTGCGGTGAGAATCAGCTTTTGCCTTCAAATTCAAGAGTGCTGTTACTACATCTAATCTGTTATCATTACCATCATGGCTTTGCTGTTCAACAATGTCAAAAATCTCTTTGTAATAAACAAGCAAATCAGAATCACAAGTAGTACCACTTTAGTTGTTTAAATGCTGCCATTACATGATTTATATCACCTATACTTGATATAACTAGCCTAGAAGGCTTAAACAAATAATCTAAAGCTTTTATGGTTATTACATCATCAGTTTCTTTTGCCATAATGGACTTCAATTTAGACAAAGTCACACGGCCGCGAGCTTTTAGAATCTCTTCTACTGCTTCTCTAACATTGGGGCACATGATATGATCTAAAAATGCACTTACTCTGTTTCCAAATTAACCACTCTCTAATATTTCACATTTGACTCTCAGCGAGTTAATCCGGGATAAAATAAGATGAGCCACAGGCTTTTGTTTAGATTGAAATTCTAATATTGGATGTGAAATCAGTCTGCAATTTTTAGAAAAAAAAAAAAAAAAATGTAGCCTGTACCTTTACAATATTGTAGCACTTGGCATCGCCAAAATGAATCATTTAACAAATTTTGCTCAGGAACTGAAAACTTTTCTTTTTTTTAGAAAAGAAATCGACAATTGCATCACAATACCTGGCAGTGTAAACTACTGAGTTCAACCAGCTAGACCATCGTGTCAGTACAGGCAATAGGAACAGTTTAGATACTTTTTGTGTTCATTTTTAAACTTTCCGGCATTTCGGAACACATTCTGAAGCCTTGAGGGACAATATTTTCAGGTTATGTAATGTCTGAGAGTAGCTTCCAAGAAGTTCAATACCTTATCAGTATATTTAGTCATCTAATAGGAGTTTTCGCTGTGCACGGTGTGGTATCCAATAAATAACATTTCCAGTTAGCATACGACAAACAGCTCTCAGTATCACGGACTAGTCGGATGCTGTGGTGTCAGTATATTGTTACACCGCTTAGCTGTTATTTCGTGGGCATGATGATGTCACTGTATTGGTTTTGTTACGTGTTAAATTTTATCTTGCTTTTATTAAATTTGTAAACATTTTTCCCACGACTTCTAGCTGCGTGCTATGAAGACATGTATGTTAAATTAAAGTAATTTAGTAATTTATTTCCTTTTACATCAACAAATGGAAATACAAAATCAAGATTACAATTATAAAATCCATACTGAAAAATGCCATATATTCTTAAATCCTGGAAATCCTATCATGTCATGTTGCCCACCATTGACTAATAATTCGGTCCCCATACACCTAACCCTGGGTTTTTGTGTATTGGAGGCCCTCTGCTCCTTTTTACAGATTTTGCTACTTCACCTATCCCACTCTACATTTTTCTCTTAATTGTTCTTAGCCATCACTGTTTAAATTTCCCTAAATAATTCCCTATATTTCTCCTGCTTTTTTCTCCTTTTACTGACAACATTTTTCTAATTACTACTTCACCCCCCAAATTGTCCCATTTACGTAGCCAAGCCTGCTCTCTCCATATCTTTATTTGACTACAGTTTAATATACAATGGAAATCTGCATTCTCTTCTCCACACAATGGACATGTATCTAGTTCCCTCTCTTGACCTATACCTTTCAAGTTTCTCACTCCTATTCTCGCCAAACAAAACCTTCTCGCCCTAACTTACTACATATATCTATATATCCTTCCCTCCCCCAGGTTGTAAATTAAAGTAATATTTAAATGTAAAATTTCCTATGCAGACTAAAAATAATAGAAATTGTGTCATTTATCGCTAAAAATATATATACTACTTTCGAGAAAAGGAAATATTCGCGAAATTTCGAGGAAAAATCGTCAAAAACGAAAACCTTTACACCTGCTTATCGTCATTATGTTCCAGCTAGTTCATACCTCAGCCATCGTTTGCAATCGGTCACCTTTTAACTGCACATCACTTGAATAAATCTTCATATACATTTTTGGTATTGAATAGAGCTTTAGATGAAGCCGTATACTTCAATAAGTCCTTAGTAAACTGGAGAACAATTTTATATGTGAATCACAACCTACTTTATGCCACAGATCTCCTTAAGAATATTCATCTGAGAATAAATTTCAGGAATTTACAAAATTCATAACAATATATCTTAGTTATTAAACACCACAAACATCTTTCTGCTTTGGTAGCATGTGACTTCATAGATGTAATATAGTGCGATCCAAATAAATCTGAACCACTTCAATAGGCCATAATTTTTTAACCAATAATAGGACACACGTGCAACTCTGGGAGAGTATAATACACAATTGGGAGATTACATTGCACTATTTACATCTCAGAGAAAATGTTAGAAATGTCTTCCACCAGTATCTATACATGTCTGCACTCGTCTCACCATATTCTCTGAAGTTTTACGTAGAGTATCCTTGCCAATGTTACTTATATCGGTTCGAATGGATTCCTTGAGGACATCAGTTATCCGTGGCCTATTCTTGGACATTAAATTTTTAGATACTCCCACAAGAAAAAATCCGATTAGATTAGTTCAGGGGATCTGGGAGGCCACAGACCTTTTGAGCTTATTCGATTATCAAAGAAACTTGCTACAAGTTCCATGGTGTCATTAGATGCATGGCACGTTGCTCCATCTTGCTGGAAATAACCTTCTCTTAATTCGATATCATCCAGCTGCTCCACGAATAAATTAAAGGTACCCATATAAACTTCAGTGTCTATTAAGCCATTTAAGAGTGTCAACAATAACTGTCCATGTTGTCAATTCTCCCAGAACCACTGAGATCATTAAAACAAATTTCTACATTCTACGAGCTTTAGAAGGGAGATTATGGGCTATTGAAATGGTTCAGGTTTATATGGATCGCACTGTATATATGTCATTTAGTCATTTAAATACCAGTTTGTTAACCTAACTTTCTCTAAAATTTAAAAAAAACAGTATTTTACCAACATTAAAGCTTAAACTGTTCAAAAGAAACCTCAGGAACTCTGTACAAAATTAACTATGTAGGCGCAGAAAATATTAAGAAAAGCATCATATGCGCAAAATGTCTACATTTTAAACTGCTTTCCTCGAGTTTTCATTTGTCGGAATATTATTATTATTATTATTATTATTATTATTATTATTATTATTATTATTATTATTATTATTATTATTATTATTATTATTATTATTATTATTATTATTATTATTATTATTATTATTATTATTATTATTATTATTATTATTATTATTATTATTATTATTATTATTATTATTATTATTATTATTATTATTATTATTATTATTATTATTATTATTATTATTATTATTATTATTATTATTATTATTATTATTATTATTATTATTATTATTATTATTATTATTATTATTATTATTATTATTATTATTATTATTATTATTATTATTATTATTATTATTATTATTATTATTATTATTATTATTATTATTATTATTATTATTATTATTATTATTATTATTATTATTATTATTATTATTATTATTATTATTATTATTATTATTATTATTATTATTATTATTATTATTATTATTATTATTATTATTATTATTATTATTATTATTATTATTATTATTATTATTATTATTATTATTATTATTATTATTATTATTATTATTATTATTATTATTATTATTATTATTATTATTATTATTATTATTATTATTATTATTATTATTATTATTATTATTATTATTATTATTATTATTATTATTATTATTATTATTATTATTATTAATTTTCAAATTTACACAGGAAGTTTTCGGGTTAAATCAATGAAGCTTTGTATATCTCCATTTAATGACGGGATAAAAAAAAAGTGATGAAATGAGTTTTTGTTAGCACGTTTGGTGATGAGCTTAATAAACAATAATGTGAGTATTATATACTCTTTAAGCAAAAAATTAAAGTATGACATCAACATATTTATTTAATCACTGGCATATTACTAAAATGCATTTCGACCTCTATATAACATTCGTAATGGTTAAAAGAATATTTAAAGTTTAATTATAAAATTATTTTTCCCAAGTAGTTTTGCATTTTCTCATGTAAAATTTAGAATATGTAGAAGTAGTATCCATGTAATATCTGTGGAACTTATTTCATAAAGTACAGTAAGTGCCGTCTACATATTATAATTAATTCTTGAGGTCTTCGAATTTCAAATGAATTGACTTCTAGCTGTTGAATTTTGAAGTTTCATTGATGAGTATTCCTAAGATGGTATCTTGTTACACCGTTTACAATAGACTATTTGTTCGAAAAGGTAGAGTCAGACAGAAAAATTCAATGCGATAGCCGGGATTTGAACCACGGATCTTCTGGTCTCCGTCCAGCCGCTCTAACCATTGAGCTACTATGGCCAACATGTCGATATGACATTAAATTCTCCAACTTACTCATGTTTTCCCCGGTAAACCACTTAGGAGTTCTCATAAACACATGAGACAACTACCTTAATGGAAACATACAACCTGTAAGTAGGATTTTATAGTTAAACACTATTTTGTTAATTAATGGAACTTAATTGTTCTTTCACACTGGCCGTGGGTAGGCTTAAGTATAGAAATGTAGAGTCAGACTGAAAAATTCAATGCCATAGCCGAGATTTGAACCGCGGATCTTCTGGTCTCCTAACCATTGAGCTACTATGGCCAACATGCCGATATGACATTAAATTCTCCAACTGACTCGTGTTTTTCCCGGTAAACCACTTAGGAGTTCTCATAAACATCTGGTCTCCGTCAGCTGCTCTAACCATTGAGCTACTATGGCCAACATGCCAATATGACATTAAATTCTCAAACGGACTCGTGTTTTTCCCGGTAAACCACTTAGGAGTTCTCATAAACATATGGCCTCCGTCCAGCCGCTCTAACCATTGAGCTACTATAGCCAACATGCCAATATAACATTAAATTCTCCAACTGACTCACGACTATACATACTTGCAAATAAATAATTTGCACTATTTTACATTTTTCCCTTCCAGCAACTAAAAGGCGAAAACTTATCAATAGACTGATTTATGAGAAATTTAAAACTGTATAGCTACTAATTATGTTTAATCTAGAGCACATGGTCTAACACGCGTTTAAAGCCATATTCAGAATGACAAGTTTCTATGGACGGGCCCTTAAATCTCACAAGCGCACTGTTACTACGGATAAATCCTTTTGGAGCCAAACAAATACTTTGTCGACGATAGTATTTTGTTACATATCTACTCACTCTTCATGGTGTCATGAAGGAGAGTGATATATTATAATATATCATCATATTTGATCATTATATTTTTAGATTTAAATCTTACCTCCCTTGTATTTTTTTACACATTTAACGTTTTAGTTCCTAATGTAATAATTATAACCAGTTTAGGGTTATGAAATGTCAATTTACACTGAGGTTAATGAGGTGACTTTGCTATTAGAACACCACGACCAGCAACTGTCAGTAATTATTATATTTTTCCCGTAATTACATGTTCTGTCATTCATTGTCATTACAAACACGTAGCAGCAATATAGGCTAGTTATGTCCAATGGAGATTCTCAGACTTATAAACTGTCAGATCGCATATCCTCTCGGAAGACCAAAATCATTAGAAACAAGAACACTGACCCTTCCGTTGTTCACCCGCCTCCCATGAGAATATTTCTTTGAACTTCCCTACGGAATTACGCAGGAGAGATCCGCCTTAGATTGAAGCAAGCGAAGTTTCTACTTCCAAATAATGAAGTTGCATGTTTGAATCATTTAGGAGTCTCATATTTTAAGGTTGCATGTTTGAATTATGTAAGGGATTAATCCGTTCTTCCCTCAGCGCCATTGAACAAAACGATTGCACATCTGACGCAGCTTCCAGCAGCTAACTCTCCAGATCAAGATATTATATATTTGAAAAGAAGCAGGACAGACTCCGTGACGCAACGTTAGCGCGTCAGACTGCAGATCAGCAGGTCGCCTGTTCAAATCACGTCGGGGTCACAATGTGTTATAACCCAACGCGAGCTAGAAGTTACTTCATTACGTAAAGGAACTAAGGTATCTTATGCATGTAGACTCCGTGACGCAACGGTAGCGCGTCTGACTCCAGATCAAAAGGTTGCGTGTTCAAGTCACGTCGGGGTCACAATCTTTTATAACACAACACGAGCTAGAAGTTACTTCATTACGTAAAAGGAACTAAGTTGTCTTATGCATATAGACTCCGTGGCGCAACGGTAGCGCGTCTGACTCCAGATCTAAAGGTTGCGTGTTCAAATCACGTCGGGGTCACATTCTTTTATAACCCAACACGAGCTAGAAGTTACTTCATTACGTAAAAGGAACTAAGGTGTCTGATGCATATAGACTCCGTGGCGCAATGGTAGCGCGTCTGACTTCAGATCAGAAGGTTGCGTGTTCAAATGACGTCGATGTCACAATCTTTTATAACCCAACACGAGCTAGAAGTTACTTCATTACGTAAAAGGAACTAAAGTGTGTGATGCATATAGACTCCGTGGCGCAACGGTAGCGCGTCTGACCACAGATCAGAAGGTTGCGTGTTCAAATCACGTCGGGGTCACAATCTTTTATAACCCAACACGAGCTAGAAGTTACTTCATTACGTAAAAGGAACTAAGGTGTCTAATGCATATAGACTCCGTGGCGCAACGGTAGCGCGTCTGACTCCAGATCAGAAGGTTGCGTGTTCAAATCACGTCGGGGTCACAATATTTTATAACCCAACACGAGCTAGAAGTTACTTCATTACGTAAAAGGAACTAAGGTGTCTGATGCATATAGACTCCGTGGCGCAACGGTAGCGCGTCTGACTCCAGATCAGAAGGTTGCGTGTTCAAATCACGTCGGGGTCACAATCTTTTATAACCGAACACGAGCTAGAAGTTACTTCATTACGTAAAAGGAACTAAGGTGTCTGATGCATATAGACTCCGTGGCGCAACGGTAGCGCGTCTGACTCCAGATCAGAAGGTTGCGTGTTCAAATCACGTCGGGGTCACAATATTTTATAACCCAACACGAGGTAGAAGTTACTTCATTACGTAAAAGGAACTAAGGTGTCTGATGCATATAGACTCCGTGGCGCAACGGTAACGCGTCTGACTCCAGATCAGAAGGTTGCGTGTTCAAATCACGTCGGGGACACAATCTTTTATAACCCAACACGAGCTAGAAGTTA
This sequence comes from Mantis religiosa, assembly GCA_030765055.1. Lineage (NCBI taxonomy): Eukaryota > Metazoa > Arthropoda > Insecta > Mantodea > Mantidae > Mantis > Mantis religiosa. The sequence goes on along the minus strand of CM060949.1, from coordinate 75,071,859 downwards.
CTTCATTATGTAAAAGGAACTAAGGTGCCTGATGCATATAGACTCCGTGGCGCAACGGTAGCGCGTCTGCCTCCGGATCAGAAGATTGCGTTTTCAAATCACGTCGGGGTCAGAATATTTTGTAACTCAACACGAGTTAGATGTTACTTCATTATGTAAAAGTAACTAAGGTGTCTAATGCATATAGACTCCGTGGCTTAACGGTAGCGCGTCTGACTCCAGATCAGAATGTTGCGTGTTCAAATCACGTCGGGCTCATGATCTTTTATAACCCAACATGAGCTAGAAGTTACATGATTCCGAACTAAGAAGTAAGATGCATCTGTATCGACTCCGTGGCGCAAAGGTAGCGCGTCTGTCTCCAGATCTGAAGGTTGCGTAAGTCAACATGAGTTGGAAATTACTTGACTTTGTACAAAGATCTACGTCTTACTCAAAATGTATACTCCGTGACTCAAGGCAAACACGTGTAATTCCAAATGAGAAGCTTCAGTGTTCAAATCACGTCTTTATTGGAACTTCTGTAACTCAATATGGTATTAAAGTAGCTTGTTTCTGGAGGAAAAAATAACTAGTGTTGTTTGTACTCACGCTGATTGTTTTTAATATCACCTCTTCAATGCAAATAACGTGCATGTATACTCATAATTTTATGCCCATTTTAATTTTGTAGAAAATTATACTACCGTATGATAACCCCGCCATAAATGATTGATTAGACGTCTTGGCTCTCATCAAGGTGGCCAGGTCCAATCCCAGGCGAAAGCAAAGTGAGATGTGTGGTGGAAAACATGGTGCTAGGACGGGTTTTCTCTGCGAACTCCGGTTTCCCCCTACAGCATTCAACCAATTGCTCCATCATCATCTTTCCTATCATTCATTTCGCCCTCATATATATCAGCCACTTCCTTCAACTTCGCACCAGGCATTGGGCTGATCGCCCATCCTTGTTCTCTATCGGATCCATAACTTCGGTTTCTCAGGCCCGATCTTAAAAGGCACAGAGGAACAAGAATCCCCTAACATCATGATAGTGGTACAACTATGGAAGTTGAAGAAGGAGAGGAAGAAGATACTACCATATGAGTGTAACATTGTGATGTACATATGGAAGGTCTGGGTTTACACACAAGGCCTGGTCAAACCCACCATAGCTTTTTCCTGCGGCTCTCATTTGTTAGGTGAGTGATGGATTACACTGTTACAGTAAAAAAATAAATAAAAAAAAATAAAAAATAATTTTTCCACAGAGATAAAACAAGGTGGACCTAAATTATTTGAACTTGCTGCTTCTAAAAATGCAGTTACATTTTCACCATCACCCTCCAAATTTTTGTTATGGAGGTTTTTAAATCCCTATATTTAAAAACAAGGGGTTGGTCTACAACACTATATTTATACAATATATAACATACTTAATGCCATAAAACTATCTTACTCTAGTGTCCTGAGCCTAACGTACATTTTTATAAGAAATGTTGCAACATTCATTTGCTCGATGTTGATGGTGGAGGGTTGAGTATTTTTAATGACAACTTTTTTCTGAGGGATATATAACTTTCATGCTTCAAAAAACAACAGTAGGCTCTTAACATTGAAGGGTTCCATCTACCTATATAGTGGCTTTCCTTTCCAAAATGTTCTGATGGAGCCTTTCTCCGTGTTCGTCACTAACCGCTCCCAAATTGGTAGGGAAGAATTCTAAATGAAGAAAGTGTATTTTTAGTGACATTCTACATCCAAGAATTTTATAGTTCCCTCAAAAAGTTCCCATTAATATGTCACTTTTTCATACAGTAAATTCAACTATGTTATATATCTTGCAGATCATAGCTTTTAATTCTGATGTGATGGACACATTCTGATTTCACATTTCATGTCACATTACAATATAGAATTATGTTTTATATTATGTACTTTGCACCAAAACCACTGTTGACTAGTACTATTTGATCCAAGATTTTTACCTTCCCTTTCAAGTCGGTGTTTAATTTCCCTAATCTTCACTGTCATATGAGACATTGGTTTCTACTCATCCTTGTTATGCTATAATCCAAAGATCGATGGTTCCTTGAGGAGCTATTGACCCTAGCAGCTACAGGACTAGAAGTGGTACTACAAAAAAAAGTATGCGCAATTTATCTTGAGCTTTCGTCTCCCAAGTAGTCACTCGGTAGGTTTCGGCTAACTCCGTAAACACAGATGACAACTTAGAAACATGAAATGCGCTATACTAGTACACTACACTAGTACACTCTGACATCTAGTGACTAATATGCTAAGCTTTTACGCGCGCTCTTTGTTTTCTGTGTGCATTCGTTTTGTGCCAGTTTGAGGTTAATTACTACAGCTTAAGCAGTTTGTAATTATGGCTGAGGGCACACCAAACTCATCATCATATGTACCTTCCTAGCAACGAACTCCGACTCGGAAACATGCACGTACAGTCGTGCATAGTGATGGCCGCAAAATAATAGCGAAAGTTGCAGGAAGTTGCGATATAGAAAAGGATAGCAACCAGTTAATGTTCCCACTCAGCAAATCAATATAACGAGCTGCTGCTTACACAGGAAAAAGCGTCAGCACTGACAGGCGTATTAAATCGTTTTGTACATCTCATCCCAATGAATCTCCAAAAACACCAGGAAAAAGCAGGTAAGGCTGTGATCTGTGCACGGTAATGACTAATAGTGATGTTTGCTTTCTTTATCCTTCAATCCTTTCCTTTCTGGCTTCCTCCTTTTCCTTATATCTTGTTCTTTTATATTTCTTTTTCTCTTGCTGTGAGCCCTTTGAATATTTCTACATAGCTTTCTATTTCCCTCCATTACCAAAGCTACACTGGTATTTAATAGTGGCCAACAAACCTAGGAGCAAGACTTACCTATGTCGTGGATGTTATGGCTCTCGAAAGGGGATACACCATTATTCGTTTAACTCCGTATAACTGTGATCTGAATGCAGATGAACTAGCGTGGGCAAAAATAAAGAACGTTTTCAAAGGACACAACGTTACTGGTGATATGTAGGCCACAAATCTGCAGAAACTTGCTATAGAAGCATTCTCTTCTGTAACTGCGATGGATTGGAAAGGATACTGCAAGAACTGGAAATGAAATATTGGAGAAATAATGGTGTAATTGAAAATGCGATTGATGAAATTATCCACAGATCGGAGGATACTAGCGATGAAACCGATGCAGTGGACTCAGAAATCAAAGAATCACAAAGCGAATGAGTGAGTATGTCTGTCATAACATTTGTTTACTGTTTTTATGTGTTTCATAAATAGTAAGTATATAAACATAAAGCTTATAGGATCGAGTTCAATTTAATGTTTGTCCAGAGATCTCACACTTTCGTTGCATATCTTCGCTTATTTTACACGCTATTTTGCTAAACTGTGCTTTTCAAGGTTGACCACACTGCAGAAACAAAAGAGCGTTAGCTCTCGCAACTTCCCCTCTGCCCGCACTACACCGTAAGTCCAGCTCTCTTATCTTGCGCGTACTGTAGTAATACAGGAGTAGCAGTAGTAGTAGTAGTAGTAGTAGTAGTAGTAGTAGTAGTAGTAGTAGTAGTAGTAGTAGTAGTAGTAGTAGTAGTAGTAGTAGTAGTAGTAATAGTAGTAGTAATAGTAATAGTAGTAAATGAAGGAGGAGGAGGAAAACAATCTTATTAGATACATATATTCAAAGCTTACTCCATTAGTATATTTCGTGAAACTGAACAACAGTTAGTATTACTGCTTATTTTGTTTCGCACCTTGCTTTTATCCATATGTGAGGGGCTTTGGTGTTATAAATGGTACTCCGATAATTTGCATCCTCGGCATGTGCGTACCCTAATTTGATCAACAAGGAGATAAAGATCAGATCTGATAGAAAAAACAGGTAGATCTAAAACTAGGTACCAGCGTCTGAGAAGAAAATAAATTACATAACAAGCACTTTTTCTCGTTCTAACAAGAAAGTTCCAACTTCGTTAAGAAATGCTCCTCTGAGATACTATCTAAGCTTTTGTCTCCATCATATTCCATATATATTTTTAGTGTGCACATTTATAAATCAGTGAAAGACTGCATTTTTGTATTATCACTATATAGTGTATATCATATTCAGAGCGAGCATTTTATTCCCGACCGAGTAGTTTAGATTAAATACGAGGTTCAGCTGATATGTCCCTGGCCTCACAACAACAAAATCAATTAATTTTTTTTATTTCTTTACATAATCACCAGAAAGGCTAGTACATTTTTCACATCAGTGTTCTAATTTAATTAAACCGTCCCTGTAGTGCGATTTATCATGGTCCTCTAGCTGTTTACTGCATCAATGACCTCCTTGCTGTGAAACCTTCTTCCAAGAAATTGTTTGAGGTTCGAGAATAGTGGTAGCCACTAGGTGCTAGATCTGCAAGCGGGGTAGATGTTCAAGCAATTCGAACTTCAATTGCCACATTTTTTTCCCAATGCAATGACTGAACGATAGGCAATGTCGTGAAGAAAGAAGATTTTTCTTTTCCTTGCTAAACGTGGTTTTTTTCTTTTTACCTCATCACACAAACGTTGCAGTAAGCTGGTGTCACCAGTGATACCTTAGCCCTTTTCCAAGAAATCAATAAAAATAATTCCTTGTGCATGCCATAAAACACTTTCCATAATCTTGTTAGCTGATAAAATTGACTTTGCTTTTTTTTTTTTTTTTTTTTTTTTTTTTTTTTTTTGAAGTTAGTTCAGCTGGCGCAATCTACTGTTTTGACTTGATTTACTTTCAGGAGCGTAGTGATGTATCTAAGTTTTATCCATGGTAATAAGCCTTCTCAAATGTTCACTGGGATTTTTACGGTAGAGCCCACATTCTTAACAGAAACAGCTTTTCGTTGCAACTTTTAATCAAATGTCAAGAAATGCGGCACCCATCTTGCACAGACCTCGTGAAAGCTTAAAGTATTACCTGCACGTTCTTTGGATATGTTTGCAGCCTCTGCTATCCCAAAACGAGCGGGATGGCTTGGATGGGGGTTTCGGGAGGCCCGTGTTCGATTCCCGTGGCCGACCTGCCTGACCCATGGGTTTTTCGGGTTCTTTTCCGGGTCGCTAGGCGAATGCTGGGTAGATTAATTACATCCTCCGAATTTCCTGTCCCTCCATTTCATCTCCATTATCATTTCATTAGGGCTCGGTTGCTGGGCTCGTTGCCGTCCCGCTGTAGGGAAGCGAGGGGAGCATCCTGGCCTGTCGGGGGGAAGTCTCTATTCAAGTAAACTGTAGGGACCCTGCACTCTGTACTGTCGTGGCTCTTGGGTCGGCCGCCCTCTGTCTCTTGACCTCATCCTTCCTCCCAGGGGTGCCCCCATTTGGGAGCATAGGAACAATGGGCCCAGCATGGTGGCCTACGTACCAAATCCCCTCCTTAATGAAATCCCAATCCCAATCTGTTATCCCAAACAGCTTTAATCTGCATCTTCCAGTACTAAACGAAGTATTTTTTGCAATGATATCTGGAGTTGTGACTTTCACATGCCGTCCAGAGCGAGGCTCATCACTCGTGCTCGTATGTATCATTTTAAACTCTGCAACCCACCTTTTAATCATTGTGTATGAAGGGGCAAAGTCTTTCAATGTACTGTCCATTTCCTCCTCAATTTCTTTAGGCGTTAAGCCCTTCAAATGTCAGTATTTAATCACTGCCCGTTTTTTCAAATACTCCATTTTTGTGATACCTCTACACTTGTCCAAAAGCAAAAGAAGCTATTAACAGGTAACTATGGAAACTAGCTAGTTTAGAGTTAAACGATATGATGTTATCCGTCAAACTGGCTCAGCCAGCCTCGGTAGCGTGGTGGTAGCGAGTCTGCCTCACGTTCAAGAGGTCCCGAGTTCGAATCTCGGTCAGGGTGAGTTACCTGGATACTGTTTTTCTGGGGTTTTCCCTTATCCTGAAAGACGAATGTCGGGTAACTCTAAGCTCTATGGACCCTGGGCTCATTTGAGCATCATTTCAGCCATTCCATTCATCGTCCGATATGACTTAACGTTGGAGGACGTAAAATTATATATATATAAAACTGGCTCAGTGGAGCCACCTCTGTGTAAGGAGGAGACATATCAACCGACCAGTGACATAATCGAGACCAAAGCGTTGTTCTGCACATAGAGCGGAAATACACAACCCTACGTGAACGTTGCTTATTTACAGTTACTTCACTTTGTTGTTGTTGTTGTTGTTGTTGTTGTTGTTGTTGTTGTTGTTGTTGTTGTTGTTGTTTTCAAATGCTAGGCTTTGGCAATGAAGTCATTAGCTCCCTTGCTTTTCAATATTTCTGTGTAGTGGGTCCGGCAGGTAGGGCTTCACAGGTTAAAGGATGTTCTTCAGTCACTTCCTCTTCTTTGTTGCCAAGAGGCCAATTTGCACTTGTATAAATTCCTATTCTGTGTAAGTGTTTGGCCAAATAATCATGTTCCGTAAGTAATCTAAAATTTTCTACTGCAGCTTTACGTAGGATTTCTGGAATAATTTCTGGACTTTTAATTAAAATGTTCCATTTGTTATCTTTGGCTTTGTAGTTAGTTCATTTTAATCTTTCTATAATGCTAAGTAAATTACATTTGTATGCCATAAAATATATAAAGCTATATTACAAATTTATATGTATAAAAATGCTTTATTAGTACTGTTTATTTAAATTACAAGTCATTTTTACCTTTTACTTCCTTTTGAAACAGGAATGTGTCTGTTTTATTCAGATGATCCAAAGACTTTAATTTATAGTGCAGATATTTACTACATTATTTATTTGCGTATTGCCTTTCAGAACAATGCTTTCTGCAAGGGACACTAGAGACTTTGTATTTGAACTTGGGAAAGACTAATTCAGTATAAGAAAACTTTTGGACAGAGAATTAAAATTTTCAATCTGATTTTAAAGCATATACATGAATGTGCTAAATAATGATTCATTATCAATTTTGTATGTTTTTACTTATATTTTTACTTATTTATTATTTATTGCCAATATGATAGTATATTAATTCAGATGGGAACGATGCTTTGATCTTGGCCATTGTATAATGCCCTATCCTCATTACAGTGTACAATACTGAAAATTACTGAACATTCTAGCGATTTTCTTGACTTTAATTTTCAAATGACAAAAACTTTCTTTTTAACTTTATGCATGAGCTCCCGTAACTGTTCTATTTATCATAAAAATTTTCCAAAACTGCTCCTACATTTCTCATTGTGCTTTATTCTCCCAAAATAAATTCTCTTCCACAATTCTCTGTTCCTTAACATCCAAATGAAAGATAATTTGCATATTCTAGTAGATTACACACGTTCCCTGATCAGCCAGCTGTCTTCCTAAAACATGAACCAAACTATCCCTTCTCTTCCAAGATGACTTTAAACATTTATGTAGGTACATTTCTCTGCGCTAACTTATTTTTAGTTCTTTCAGAACTCTCATCTCTGACTAATGCCCACATTACCCATTGATTTTTCTTCTAATGCGGCCACGCGTGGCGGAGTTGTTACACCACTGGACCCTCGAAGTCCCGGGTTCGATCCGCAAAGTGAGATTTGTGGTGAAAAACACGGCGCTGGGGCGCGTTTTCTCCGAGATCTCCGGTTTCCCTCGCCATCTCATTCCACCAGTGATCCACCTTCATTTCACATCAGTGTCACCGCCTGCGGTAATATAGTAAAAGCGGGCGTTAAATACTACACATTCATTCATTTTTTATCTTCCAATGTACTTTGAACACTTTCTACTTTTTGTGATTCTAAAATAATAAATTAACCGCTTAATTGCAATAAAATGGTAGCAGATTTTGTAATTTTCCCTTTAAATGTCATGTGCGACTCGCATTTGGAAGGTTCCAAAAGCTGCTCATTCTGATCCATAGGTTTTTGGAGGTTTTCCTGGTTCGGTAAGCGAATTCTTGGGGGTTCCTCTTCTACGCTTTTGCTGATACTCATTTCCTTCGTTGTGATCTTTTGTAGGATCAGCTGCCGTTAGGGTTAAGCATTTTGATATGCACTTTGTAGCGATGTTTCCCTTGCTTCACTGACATGTCAAGAACCGCCTCCGAGTGGGTCCCATCAGGAGGTAGTACCTGTGGTCATATCTGGTAGTATGGGATCATTTCAAAAACGTTAAGGACCACGACCATGCTTGCGTCTGTCGTCTTGCTGATCTGGTTGCTTTTGCGCTTACACCTTCCGATACACTTACTTTGTTACGACTTATCTCATCTTACGTGCAGTGTCCTGCGTTGGTTTGAGGGGGGCTTAACCTGTGTAGATATCCAATGTACCTTCTAGTACATAAATAAGCTTCAAGATGATGTATTCATTGATTCAGTATTAAAAAGTACCTAAGTATCCTTAGCACATTTTCATGTTCTAATTTTAGAATCCTGTACCACCACTCTCCATAATACCTGCATGCCTAAATTAGGCTATAGATCAACAAATTACTATTTGTAGCCAACGAAAACGTTTAATGAACAGTAGATTAAGGGGAACACATTAAGTTTACATGCGAGCGGAACAAGAGTTGGTATGATAATAATTGTAAAGGGTTCTACGCATGTGGTCCTGATATTGGCCGCAGTCCATGACACAGGGAATGAGGGCAGGGCACGCGACGCACCCGGATGTTCCTATCACCCAGAATTACCGCGTTGGTTACAGTAGCAGCAGCAGGCCATCAATATGGATGAGCAGGACTCCGGGCGCATGTTTCGCCACCTGATATTACCTTCGGATTAACCGTAACATCGACCGCACCTGTGTTTCAATATGCCAACATCTGGGAGAATGTTTCCTCTACTGCTCCCGTATAATTATATGTTGCTCACCTCCAACAAAAATCATTGTTTGCATCGTATTTCTCCTTATTCTTTTTCTTTTGCTCTCAGAACTTCTGGTATGTTACACGTTTCACCAAAACTACAAGGACAGCCAAAACAAAGCAATAAACTAGCACTTCGTGTTAATTATTTTCGTCGTTTGATAAGAAAAAGATATACTTAAAGATAAGAAAAATACTATCTACTGGTAAAAGTAACCAGGAAGTGCTGCACCTCTTTTAAATCCACAACAGTATACATTGCTCACATTAACTCAAGAAGTTCTAATATAACCTTTTATAAAGTGTTAATATCACTATTTAATACAGAAGTGAAGCCCGCCTCGGTAGCGTGGTGGTAGCACGTCTGCCTCACGTACAAGAGGTCCTGAATTCGAATCTCGGTCAGGGTGAGTTACCTGGATAAGGTTTTTCCGGGGTTTTCCCTTATCCTGAAAGACGAATGTCAGGCAACTCTAAGCTCTATGAACCCTGGGCTCATTTAAGCATCATTTCACCTATTCCATTCATCGTCCGATATTACTTAAAGTTGGAGGAAGTATTTTACAAAAAAATTACAGGAGTTATAGAACCTTTCATTGTAACTGAGCAAAAGTAAACTTCCTTAAGGAATGAAATAGCTGTGGCGTAATTATGCGTTAAAAAAAAACTATTGGTGAAATTGGAATGATAATCCTTTACGTACACCATGCACATCATAAAATCTTCGGCACCAGAGTTATATAAATAGCACTATTACCCAATAAAAATAATGCCAAGAATAAGATAAAAACAAATATATATTCAAAAAATGACTTTGTCGAAGCAACTAACACAGAAAAATTATTCTAGTTATACAATTATACACTCTATTTGATTAATGCAAGAAAAAACAAGGCTGTTCCCGCAGCTAAATCAGTGGAGCATCTACCAGCCGTGCTGGGGGTGCCGGGTTCGATTCCTGGCGTTGGGGGTGGGGAATCTTTCTCCAACCAAGATAATTCCTCATCTTCCAAAGAGTCTGGAAGTATGAGAGTGTGAATGTGTGCGTCATCCAATGATTAAAACCCAACGAATACGAGTTAACACCTTCGATATGTCTCCAAAGCAGAGCGGCCACCGATTTGACCATCGGCGTTAACGACGGGTTATAAGTGGTACAAATTAAAAATAAAAATAAATAAGAAAAAACAAGAGAAATCAAAATATACCGATAGTTTATAAGAAAACTGCATAACGTTTTCAGCTTTTAATAGGATTTCATTTTTATTCAATTTTGCAATGGCGTTGTATGAGCACTATATACTTAACGTTTTTAGTGTTTTTTAATATAATTTTCATATTGATGGTATTAGATGCATCTAGTTACTCATCTAGTGCTAAATACACCTGCTGGTTACCTTTAGAGTTCAGTCTTCTAGCTTAAAAATAGTGATAATCTAACAAAAATTGTAAAGGTAAACAAAGGAAACAAATGAAATATGAAGTCAAATAAACTATTCAATTTAATATACTTCTAAAGGACGTAAATGTCACACAAAGGAGGTACATGTTAGGTGTGTGGATGTATGGTTATAATACTTTTTCTCTTGAAGTTTAATATGTTTTAACTTGTTACGTCATATCACACGTTAGATGAATAAACAAGGTGAAATGATGCTCAAATAATCCTATAACATTTCCTAAGAGATTCAAGCTGCTTTACATTTTCCTCTCAGGATAAGAGAAAAACCCAAAGAAGAATGGAAAAAACATTCTTAGATATTATGACTACATGGTATCTCCAAAGCACAGAGGAAGGTTTCTGATAAAATTGGTGAATATATTATGGCAAATTTGTCCAAATTAATAAAACTCAATGGACCAAATAAATAAATAAACCAATAAATAAATAAGTTAATAAATAGATAAATAAAAAGTAAATAAATTAACTAAACAACTAATTACAATAAAATGCTGACAAAGTTTCACAAACTACGAGTATAAACATTTAAGATTCATCCTAGTTATATCAAGAACCATAACTATATATTGACTTTATGTAATAGTTATTCAAACTATTACATGTGAAAACCAAGTCAATTCAGCCTAACTAAAATCAACTTATAAAATAGTATAATTAAACTAAACCAATTTAAAAACATTTCAATGAGAAATGTTTACTTAAAAAATAAATAGGTCTTAGAGACATTATACCACATAACCATTTCTTTCAGTAAATCAACGCTCACTGCACCTTGAAGAAACTCTAGTAGGTATTTCAAAGAGTTTGCTCTAATTTTCACTAACTTATTTCAACTCCACTAGAAGACTAAAGCGTGAGTCCACATAAAAACACCTGACTTCTTATTGCATAATGAAGTAACTGCTATATTATGTTGAATTGTAAATTTGAACGCAGAACTTTCTGAATTGCATTTAGACGCGCTACCACTACACAACGGAATCTGCAAGTAGAAGCAACCTTAGTTCCTTGTTTAGAAAAAAGTGATTGTTAGCTTCTGCTGAGTTATAAAACACTATTACCCAGACGTGATTTGAACACACAACCTTCTGATCTGGAGTCAGACGCGCTACCGTTGCGCCACGGAGTCGATACATTGGCATCTTAGTTCTTAGTTCGGATTCAAGTAACTTCTAGCTCATGTTGGGTTATAAAACATTATGACCCCGAAGTGATTTGAACACGCAACCTTCTGATCTGCAGTCAGACGCGATACCGTTGCGCCACGGAGTCAATACGTTGGCATCTTAGTTCTTAATTCGCAATCAAGTAACTTCTAGCTCGTGTTGGGTAATAAAACATTATGACCCCGACGTGATTTGAACACGCAACCTTCTGATCTGGAGTCAGACACGCTACCGTTGCGCCACGGAGTCGATATATGGGCGCTTTAGTTCTTAGTTCGGAAGCAAGTAACTTCTAGCTCATGTTGGGTTATAAAACATTATGATCCCGACATGATTTGAACACGCAACCTTCTGACCTGGAGTCAGACGCGCTACCGTTGCGCCACGGAGTCGATATATAGGCGCTTTAGTTCTTAGTTCCGAAGCAAGTAACTTCTAGCTCAAGTTGGGTTATAAAACATTATGACCCCGACGTGATTTGAATACGCAAACTTCTGATCTGGAGTCAGACGCGCTACCCTTGCGCCACGGAGTCGATATATAGGCGCTTTAGTTCTTAGTTCGGAAGCAAGTAACTTCTAGCTCAAGTTGGGTTATGAAACATTATGACACCGACGTGATTTGAACACGCAACCTTTTGATCTGGAGTCAGACGTGCTACCGTTGCGCCACGGACCCGATAAAAAAGCAGCTTAGTTCTTAGTTCGGATTCAAGTAACTTCTAGCTCATGTTGGGTTATAAAACATTATGACCCCGACATGATTTGAACACGCAACCTTCTGACCTGGAGTCAGACGCGCTACCGTTGCGCCACGGAGTCGATATATAGGCGCTTTAGTTCTTAGTTCCGAAGCAAGTAACTTCTAGCTCAAGTTGGGTTATAAAACATTATGACCCCGACGTGATTTGAATACGCAAACTTCTGATCTGGAGTCAGACGCGCTACCCTTGCGCCACGGAGTCGATATATAGGCGCTTTAGTTCTTAGTTCGGAAGCAAGTAACTTCTAGCTCAAGTTGGGTTATGAAACATTATGACACCGACGTGATTTGAACACGCAACCTTTTGATCTGGAGTCAGACGCGCTACCGTTGCGCCACGGACCCGATAAAAAAGCAGCTTAGTTCTTAGTTCGGATTCAAGTAACTTCTAGCTCATGTTGGGTTATAAAACATCATGACCCCGACATGATTTGAACACGCAACCTTCTGACCTGGAGTCAGAAGCGCTACCGTTGCGCCACGGAGTCGATATATAGGCGCTTTAGTTCTTAGTTCCGAAGCAAGTAACTTCTAGCTCAAGTTGGGTTATAAAACATTATGACCCCATCGTGATTTGAATACGCAAACTTCTGATCTGGAGTCAGACGCGCTACCCTTGCGCCACGGAGTCGATATATAGGCGCTTTAGTTCTTAGTTCGGAAGCAAGTAACTTCTAGCTCAAGTTGGGTTATGAAACATTATGACCCCGACGTGATTTGAACACGCAACCTTTTGATCTGGAGTCAGACGCGCTACCGTTGCGCCACGGACCCGATAAAAAAGCAGCTTAGTTCTTAGTTCGGAATCAAGTAACTTCTAGCTCATGTTGGGTTATAAAACATTATGACCCCGACATAATTTGAACACGCAACCTTCTGACCTGGAGTCAGATGCGCTACCGTTGCGCCACGGAGTCGATACGTTGGCATCTTACTTCTTAGTTCGGAATCAAGTAACTTCTAGCTCATGTTGGGTTATAAAACATTATGACCCCGAAGTGATTTGGACACGCAACCTTCTGATCTGGAGTCAGACGCGCTACCCTTGCGCCACGGAGTCGATATATAGGCGCTTTAGTTCTTAGTTCGGAAGCAAGTTACTTCTAGCTCAAGTTGGGTTATGAAACATTATGACCCCGACGTGATTTCAACACGCAACCTTTTGATCTGGAGTCAGACGCGCTACCGTTGCGCCACGGACCCGATACAAAAGCAGCTTAGTTCTTAGTTCGGATTCAAGTAACTTCTAGCTCATGTTGGGTTATAAAACATTATGACCCCGACATGATTTGAACACGCAACCTTCTGACCTGGAGTCAGATGCGCTACCGTTGCGCCACGGAGTCGATACGTTGGCATCTTACTTCTTAGTTCGGAATCAAGTAACTTCTAGCTCATGTTGGGTTATAAAACATTATGACCCCGACGTGATTTGAACATGCAACCTTCTGATCTGGAGTCAGACGCGCTACCGTTGCGCCACGGAGTCGATATGTTGGCATCTTACTTCTTAGTTCGGAATCAAGTAACTTCTAGCTCATGTTGGGTTATAAAACATTATGACCCCGAAGTGATTTGGACACGCAACCTTCTGATCTGGAGTCAGACGCGCTAACGTTGCGCCACGGAGTCGATATGTTGGCATCTTAATTCTTAGTTCGGAATCAAGTAACTTCTAGCTCATGTTGTGTTATAAAACATTATGACCACGACGTGATTTGAACACGCAACCTTCTGATCTGGAGTCAGACGCGCTAACGTTGCGCCACGGACCCGATACAAAAGCAGCTTATTTCTTAGTTCGGATTCAAGTAACTTCTAGCTCATGTTGGGTTATAAAACATTGTGACCCCGAAGTGATTTGGACACGCAACCTTCTGATCTGGAGTCAGACGCGCTACCGTTGCGCCACGGAGTCGATATGTTGGCATCTTACTTCTTAGTTCGGAATCAAGTAACTTCTAGCTCATGTTGGGTTATAAAACATTATGACATCGACATAATTTGAACTGACAACTCTCTGAATTGGAGTCGGACGCGCTACCGTTGCGCCACGGAGTCGATACGTTGGAATTTTAGTTCTTAGTTCGGATTCAAGTAACTTCTAGCTCATGTCGTGTTATAAAACATTATGACCCCGACGTGATTTGAACACGCAACCTTCTGATCTGGAGTCAGACGCGCTACCGTTGCGCCACGGAGTCGATACGTTGGCATCGTACTTCTTAGTTCGGAATCAAGTAACTTCTAGCTCATGTTGGGTTATAAAACATTATGACCCCGAAGTGATTTGAACACGCAACCTTCTGATCTGGAGTCACACGCGCTACCGTTGCGCCACGGAGTCGATACGTTGGAATTTTAGTTCTTAGTTCGGATTCAAGTAACTTCTAGCTCATGTTGTGTTATAAAACATTATGACCCCGACGTGATTTGAACACGCAACCTTCTGATCTGGAGTCAGACGCGCTACCGTTGCGCCACGGAGTCGATACGTTGGCATCTTACTTCTTAGTTCGGAATCAAGTAACTTCTAGCTCATGTTGGGTTATAAAACATTATGACACCAACGTGATTTGAACACGCAACCTTCTGATCTGGAGTCAGACGCGCTACCGTTGCGCCACGGCGTCGATATGTTGGCATCTTACTTCTTAGTTCGGAATCAAGTAACTTCTAGCTCATGTTGGGTTTAAAACATTATGACCCCGAAGTGATTTGAACACGCAACCTTCTGATCTGGAGTCAGACGCGCTACCGTTGCGCCACGGAGTCGATACGTTGGCATCTTACTTCTTAGTTCGGAATCAAGTAACTTCTAGCTCATGTTGGGTTATCAAACATTTTGACCCCGACGTGATTTGAACACGCAACCTTCTGATCTGGAGTCACACGCGCTACCGTTGCGCCACGGAGTCGATACGTTTGCATCTTACTTCTTAGTTCGGAATCAAGTAACTTCTAGCTCATGTTGTGTTATAAAACATTATGACCCTGACGTGATTTGAACACGCAACCTTCTGATCTGGAGTCAGACGCGCTACCGTTGCGCCACGGAGTCGATATGTTGGCATCTTACTTCTTAGTTCGGAATCAAGTAACTTCTAGCTCATGTTGGGTTATAAAACATTATGACCCCGACGTGATTTGAACACGCAACCTTCTGATCTGGAGTCAGACGCGCTACCGTTGCGTCACGGAGTCGATATGTTGGCATCTTACTTCTTAGTTCGGAATCAAGTAACTTCTAGCTCATGTTGGGTTATAAAACATTATGACACCAACGTGATTTGAACACGCAACCTTCTGATCTGGAGTCAGACGCGCTACCGTTGCGCCACGGAGTCGATACGTTGGCATCTTACTTCTTGGTTCGGAATCAAGTAACTTCTAGCTCATGTTGGGTTATAAAACATTATGACCCCGAAGTGATTTGAACACGCAACCTTCTGATCTGGAGTCAGACGCGCTACCGTTGCGCCACGGAGTCGATATGTTGGCATCTCACTTCTTAGTTCGGAATCAAGTAACTTCTAGCTCATGTTGGGTTATAAAGCATTTTGACCCCGACGTGATTTGAACACGCTACCTTCTGATATGTATTCAGAAGCGCTACCGCTGCGCCAGGGAGTCCACAATCAGTAGCACTTTAGCTCTTTGTACGAAATAAAGTATCTTCTAGCTCGTGCTGGGTTATAAAACATTATGAAACCAGCGTGATTTGAACACGCAACCTTCTGATCTGGAGTCAGACGCGCTACCGTTGCGCCACGGATTCGATA
Source organism: Mantis religiosa (assembly GCA_030765055.1). Taxonomy (NCBI): domain Eukaryota; kingdom Metazoa; phylum Arthropoda; class Insecta; order Mantodea; family Mantidae; genus Mantis; species Mantis religiosa. The sequence goes on along the minus strand of CM060949.1, from coordinate 75,055,828 downwards.
TGTTGGCATCTCACTTCTTAGTTCGGAATCAAGTAACTTCTAGCTCATGTTGGGTTATAAAGCATTTTGACCCCGACGTGATTTGAACACGCAACCTTCTGATATGTAGTCAGAAGCGCTACCGCTGCGCCACGGAGTCCACAATCAGTAGCACTTTAGCTCTTTGTACGAAATAAAGTATCTTCTAGCTCGTGCTGGGTTATAAAACATTATGAAACCAACGTGATTTGAACACGCAACCTTCTAATCTGCAGTCAGACGCGCTACCGTTGCGCCACGGAGTCGATACGTTGGCATCTTACTTCTTAGTTCGGAATCAAGTAACTTCTAGCTCATGTTGGGTTATAAAACATTATGACCCCGACGTGATTTGAACACGCAACCTTCTAATCTGCAGTAAGACGCGCTACCGTTGCGCCACGGAGCCGATACGTTGGCATCTTACTTCTTAGTTCGGAATCAAGTAACTTCTAGCTCATGTTGGGTTATAAAACATTATGACCCCGACGTGATTTGAACACGCAACCTTCTGATCTGGAGTCTGACGCGCTACCGTTGCGCCACGGAGTCGATACGTTGGCATCTTACTTCTTAGTTCGGAATCAAGTAACTTCTAGCTCATGTTGGGTTATAAAACATTATGACCCCGACGTGATTTGAACACGCAACCTTCTGATCTGGAGCCAAACGCGCTACCGTTGCGCCACGGAGTCGATACGTTGGCATCTTACTTCTTAGTTCGGAATCAAGTAACTTCTAGCTCATGTTGGGTTATAAAACATTATGACCCCGACGTGATTTGAACACGCAACCTTCTGATCTGGAGTCAGACGCGCTACCGTTGCGCCACGGAGTCGATATGTTGGCATCTTACTTCTTAGTTCGGAATCAAGTAACTTCTAGCTCATGTTGGGTTATAAAACATTATGACCCCGACGTGATTTGAACACGCAACCTTCTGATCTGGAGTCAGACGCGCTACCGTTGCGCCACGGAGTCGATATGTTGGCATCTTACTTCTTAGTTCGGAATCAAGTAACTTCTAGCTCATGTTGGGTTATAAAACATTATGACACCGACGTAATTTGAACTGGCAACTTTCTGAATTGGAGTCTGACGCGCTACCGTTGCGCCACGGAGTCGATACGGAGGCATCTTACTTCTTAGTTCGGAATCAAGTAACTTCTAGCTCATGTTGGGTTATAAAACATTATGACCCCGAAGTGATTTGGACACGCAACCTTCTGATCTGCAGTAAGACGCGCTACCGTTGCGCCACGGAGTCGATATATTGGCATCTCACTTCTTAGTTCGGAATCAAGTAACTTCTAGCTCATGTTGGGCTATAAAACATTATGACACCGACATAATTTGAACTGGCAACTCTCTGAATTGGAGTCTGACGCGCTACCGTTGCGCCACGGAGTCGATACGTTGGAATTTTAGTTCTTAGTTCGGATTCAAGTAACTTCTAGCTCATGTTGTGTTATAAAACATTATGACCCCGACGTGATTTGAACACGCAACCTTCTGATCTGGAGTCAGACGCGCTACCGTTGCGCCACGGAGTCGATACGTTGGCATCTTACTTCTTAGTTCGGAATCAAGTAACTTCTAGCTCATGTTGGGTTTAAAACATTATGACCCCGAAGTGATTTGAACACGCAACCTTCTGATCAGAAGTCAGACGCGCTACCGTTGCGCCACGGCGTCGATATGTAGGCATCTTACTTCTTAGTTCGGAATCAAGTAACTTCTAGCTCATGTTGGGTTTAAAACATTATGACCCCGAAGTGATTTGAACACGCAACCTTCTGATCTGGAGTCAGACGCGCTACCGTTGCGCCACGGCGTCGATATGTTGGCATCTTACTTCTTAGTTCGGAATCAAGTAACTTCTAGCTCATGTTGGGTTTAAAACATTATGACCCCGACGTGATTTGAACACGCAACCTTCTGATATGGAGTCAGAAGCGCTACCGCTGCGCCACGGAGTCCACAATCAGTAGCACTTTAGCTCTTTGTACGAAATAAAGTACCTTCTAGCTCATGTTGGGTTATAAAACATTATGACACCAACGTGATTTGAACACGCAACCTTCTGATCTGCAGTCAGACGCGCTACCGTTGCGCCACGGAGTCGATATGTTGGCATCTTACTTCTTAGTTCGGAATCAAGTAACTTCTAGCTCATGTTGTGTTATAAAACATTATGACCACGACGTGATTTGAACACGCAACCTTCTGATCTGGAGTCAGACGCGCTAACGTTGCGCCACGGACCCGATACAAAAGCAGCTTATTTCTTAGTTCGGATTCAAGTAACTTCTAGCTCATGTTGTGTTATAAAACATTATGACCCCGAAGTGATTTGAACACGCAACCTTCTGACCTGGAATCAGATGCGCTACCGTTGCGCCACGGAGTCGATACGGTGGCATTTTACTTCTTAGTTCGGAATCAAGTAACTTCTAGCTCATGTTGGGTTATAAAACATTATGACCCCGAAGTGATTTGGACACGCAACCTTCTGATCTGGAGTCAGACGCGCTACCGTTGCGCCACGGAGTCGATATATTGGCATCTCACTTCTTAGTTCGGAATCAAGTAACTTCTAGCTCATGTTGGGTTATAAAACATTATGACCCCGAAGTGATTTGGACACGCAACCTTCTGATCTAGAGCCAGACGCGCTACCGTTGCGCCACGGAGTCGATACGTTGGCATCTCACTTCTTAGTTCGGAATCAAGTAACTTCTAGCTCATGTTGGGCTATAAAACATTATGACACCGACATAATTTGAACTGGCAACTCTCTGAATTGGAGTCTGACGCGCTACCGTTGCGCCACGGAGTCGATACGTTGGAATTTTAGTTCTTAGTTCGGATTCAAGTAACTTCTAGCTCATGTTGTGTTATAAAACATTATGACCCCGACGTTATTTGAACTGGCAACTCTCTGAATTGGAGTCTGACGCGCTACCGTTGCGCCACGGAGTCGATACGTTGGAATTTTAGTTCTTAGTTCGGATTCAAGTAACTTCTAGCTCATGTTGTGTTATAAAACATTATGACCCCGACGTGATTTGAACACGCAACCTTCTGATCTGGAGTCAGACGCGCTACCGTTGCGCCACGGAGTCGATACGTTGGCATCTTACTTCTTAGTTCGGAATCAAGTAACTTCTAGCTCATGTTGGGTTTAAAACATTATAACCCCGAAGTGATTTGAACACGCAACCTTCTGATCTGGAGTCAGACGCCCTACCGTTGCGCCACGGAGTCGATAGGTTGGCATCTTACTTCTTAGTTCGGAATCAAGTAACTTCTAGCTCATGTTGGGTTATAAAACATTTTGACCCCGACGTGATTTGAACACGCAACCATCTGATATGGAGTCAGAAGCGCTACCGCTGGGCCACGGAGTCCACAATCAGTAGCACTTTAGCTCTTTGTACGAAATAAAGTACCTTCTAGCTCATGTTGGGTTATAAAACATTATGACACCAACGTGATTTGAACACGTAACCTTCTGATCTGCAGTCAGACGCGCTACCGTTGCGCCACGGAGTCGATACGTTGGAATCTTACTTCTTAGTTCGGAATCAAGTAACTTCTAGCTCATGTTGGGTTATAAAACATTATGACACCAACGTGATTTCAACACGCAACCTTCTGATCTGGAGTCAGACGCGCTACCGTTGCGTCACGGAGTCGATATGTTGGCATCTTACTTCTTAGTTCGGAATCAAGTAACTTCTAGCTCATGTTGGGTTATAAAACATTATGACACCGACGTAATTTGAACTGGCAACTTTCTGAATTGGAGTCAGACGCGCTACCGTTGCGCCACGGAGTCGATACGTTGGCATCTTACTTCTTAGTTCGGAATCAAGTAACTTCTAGCTCATGTTGGGTTATAAAACATTTTGACCCCGACGTGATTTGAACACGCAACCTTCTGATATGGAGTCAGAAGCGCTACCGCTTCGCCACGGAGTCCACAATCAGTAGCACTTTAGCTCTTTGTACGAAATAAAGTACCTTCTAGCTCGTGCTGGGTTATAAAACATTATGACACCAACGTGATTTGAACACGAAACCTTCTGATCTGCAGTTAGACGCGCTACCGTTGCGCCACGGAGTCGATACGTTGGCATCTTACTTCTTAGTTCGGAATCAAGTAACTTCTAGCTCATGTTGGGTTATAAAGCATTATGACACCGACGTAATTTGAACTGGCAACTTTCTGAATTGGAGTCTGACGCGCTACCGTTGCGCCACGGAGTCGATACGTTGGAATTTTAGTTCTTAGTTCGGATTCAAGTAACTTCTAGCTCATGTTGTGTTATAAAACATTATGACCCCGAAGTGATTTGAACACGCAACCTTCTGATCTGGAGTCAGACGCGCTACCGTTGCGCCACGGAGTCGATACGTTGGCACCTTACTTCTTAGTTCGGAATCAAGTAACTTCTAGCTCATGTTGGGTTATAAAACATTATGACCCCGAAGTGATTTGAACACGCAACCTTCTGATCTGGAGTCAGACGCGCTACCGTTGCGCCACGGAGTCGATACGGTGGCATCTTACTTCTTAGTTCGGAATCAAGTAACTTCTAGCTCATGTTGGGTTATAAAACATTTTGACCCCGACGTGATTTGAACACCCAACCTTCTGATCTGGAGTCACACGCGCTACCGTTGCGCCACGGAGTCGATACGGTGGCATCTCACTTCTTAGTTCGGAATCAAGTAACTTCTAGCTCATGTTGGGTTATAAAACATTTTGACCCCGACGTGATTTGAACACGCAACCTTCTTATCTGGAGTCAGACGCGCTACCGTTGCGCCACGGAGTCGATACGTTGGCATCTTACTTCTTAGTTCGGAATCAAGTAACTTCTAGCTCATGTTGGGTTATAGAACATTATGACCCCGAAGTGATTTGAACACGCAACCTTCTGATCTGGAGTCAGACGCGCTACCGTTGCGCCACGGAGTCGATATGTTGGCATCTCACTTCTTAGTTCGGAATCAAGTAACTTCTAGCTCATGTTGGGTTATAAAGCATTTTGACCCCGACGTGATTTGAACACGCAACCTTCTGATATGTAGACAGAAGCGCTACCGCTGCGCCACGGAGTCCACAATCAGTAGCACTTTAGCTCTTTGTACGAAATAAAGTATCTTCTAGCTCGTGCTGGGTTATAAAACATTATGAAACCAACGTGATTTGAACACGCAACCTTCTGATCTGCAGTAAGACGCGCTACCGTTGCGCCACGGAGTCGATACGTTGGCATCTTACTTCTTAGTTCGGAATCAAGTAACTTCTAGCTCATGTTGGGTTATAAAACATTATGACCCCGACGTGATTTGAACACGCAACCTTCTGATCTGGAGCCAGACGCGCTACCGTTGCGCCACGGAGTCGATACGTTGGCATCTTACTTCTTAGTTCGGAATCAAGTAACTTCTAGCTCATGTTGGGTTATAAAACATTATGACACCGACATAATTTGAACTGGCAACTTTCTGAATTGGAGTCTGACGCGCTACCGTTGCGCCACGGAGTCGATAGGTTGAAATTTTAGTTCTTAGTTCGGATTCAAGTAACTTCTAGCTCATGTTGTGTTATAAAACATTATGACCCCGACGTGATTTGAACACGCAACCTTCTGATCTGGAGTCAGACGCGCTACCGTTGCGCCACGGAGTCGATACGTTGGCATCTTACTTCTTAGTTCGGAATCAAGTAACTTCTAGCTCATGTTGGGTTTAAAACATTATGACCCCGAAGTGATTTGAACACGCAACCTTCTGATCTGGAGTCAGACGCGCTACCGTTGCGCCACGGCGTCGATATGTTGGCATCTTACTTCTTAGTTCGGAATCAAGTAACTTCTAGCTCATGTTGGGTTTAAAACATTATGACCCCGACGTGATTTAAACACGCAACCTTCTGATCTGCAGTCAGACGCGCTACCGTTCCGCCACGGAGTCGATACGTTGGCATCATACTTCTTAGTTCGGAATCAAGTAACTTCTAGCTCATGTTGGGTTATAAAACATTTTGACCCCGACGTGATTTAAACACGCAACCTTCTGATATGGAGTCAGAAGCGCTACCGCTGCGCCACGGAGTCCACAATCAGTAGCACTTTAGCTCTTTGTACGAAATAAAGTACCTTCTAGCTCGTGCTGGGTTATAAAACATTATGACACCAACGTGATTTGAACACGCAACCTTCTGATCTGGAGTCACACGCGCTACCGTTGCGTCACGGAGTCGATATGTTGGCATCTTACTTCTTAGTTCGGAATCAAGTAACTTCTAGCTCATGTTGGGTTATAAAACATTATGACACCAACGTGATTTGAACACGCAACCTTCTGATCTGGAGTCAGACGCGCTACCGTTGCGCCACGGAGTCGATACGTTGGCATCTTACTTCTTAGTTCGGAATCAAGTAACTTCTAGCTCATGTTGGGTTATAAAACATTATGACCCCGAAGTGATTTGAACACGCAACCTTCTGATCTGGAGTCAGACGCGCTACCGTTGCGCCACGGAGTCGATATGTTGGCATTTCACTTCTTAGTTCGGAATCAAGTAACTTCTAGCTCATGTTGGGTTATAAAGCATTTTGACCCCGACGTGATTTGAACACGCTACCTTCTGATATGTATTCAGAAGCGCTACCGCTGCGCCAGGGAGTCCACAATCAGTAGCACTTTAGCTCTTTGTACGAAATAAAGTATCTTCTAGCTCGTGCTGGGTTATAAAACATTATGAAACCAGCGTGATTTGAACACGCAACCTTCTGATCTGGAGTCAGACGCGCTACCGTTGCGCCACGGATTCGATATGTTGGCATCTCACTTCTTAGTTCGGAATCAAGTAACTTCTAGCTCATGTTGGGTTATAAAGCATTTTGACCCCGACGTGATTTGAAAACGCAACCTTCTGATATGTAGTCAGAAGCGCTACCGCTGCGCCACGGAGTCCACAATCAGTAGCACTTTAGCTCTTTGTACGAAATAAAGTATCTTCTAGCTCGTGCTGGGTTATAAAACATTATGAAACCAACGTGATTTGAACACGCAACCTTCTAATCTGCAGTCAGACGCGCTACCGTTGCGCCACGGAGTCGATACGTTGGCATCTTACTTCTTAGTTCGGAATCAAGTAACTTCTAGCTCATGTTGGGTTATAAAACATTATGACCCCGACGTGATTTGAACACGCAACCTTCTAATCTGCAGTCAGACGCGCTACCGTTGCGCCACGGAGCCGATACGTTGGCATCTTACTTCTTAGTTCGGAATCAAGTAACTTCTAGCTCATGTTGGGTTATAAAACATTATGACCCCGACGTGATTTGAACACGCAACCTTCTGATCTGCAGTCAGACGCGCTACCGTTGCGCCACGGAGTCGATATATTGGCATCTCACTTCTTAGTTCGGAATCAAGTAACTTCTAGCTCATGTTGGGCTATAAAACATTATGACACCGACATAATTTGAACTGGCAACTCTCTGAATTGGAGTCTGACGCGCTACCGTTGCGCCACGGAGTCGATACGTTGGAATTTTAGTTCTTAGTTCGGATTCAAGTAACTTCTAGCTCATGTCGTGTTATAAAACATTATGACCCCGACGTGATTTGAACACGCAACCTTCTGATCTGGAGTCAGACGCGGTACCGTTGCGCCACGGAGTCGATACGTTGGCATCTTACTTCTTAGTTCGGAATCAAGTAACTTCTAGCTCATGTTGGGTTATAAAACAGTATGACCCCGAAGTGATTTGAACACGCAACCTTCTGATCTGGAGTCACACGCGCTACCGTTGCGCCACGGAGTCGATACGTTGGAATTTTAGTTCTTAGTTCGGATTCAAGTAACTTCTAGCTCATGTTGTGTTATAAAACATTATGACCCCGACGTGATTTGAACACGCAACCTTCTGATCTGGAGTCAGACGCGCTACCGTTGCGCCACGGAGTCGATACGTTGGCATCTTACTTCTTAGTTCGGAATCAAGTAACTTCTAGCTCATGTTGGGTTATAAAACATTATGACACCAACGTGATTTGAACACGCAACCTTCTGATCTGGAGTCAGACGCGCTACCGTTGCGCCACGGCGTCGATATGTTGGCATCTTACTTCTTAGTTCGGAATCAAGTAACTTCTAGCTCATGTTGGGTTTAAAACATTATGACCCCGAAGTGATTTGAACACGCAACCTTCTGATCTGGAGTCAGACGCGCTACCGTTGCGCCACGGAGTCGATACGTTGGCATCTTACTTCTTAGTTCGGAATCAAGTAACTTCTAGCTCATGTTGGGTTATCAAACATTTTGACCCCGACGTGATTTGAACACGCAACCTTCTGATCTGGAGTCACACGCGCTACCGTTGCGCCACGGAGTCGATACGTTTGCATCTTACTTCTTAGTTCGGAATCAAGTAACTTCTAGCTCATGTTGTGTTATAAAACATTATGACCCTGACGTGATTTGAACACGCAACCTTCTGATCTGGAGTCAGACGCGCTACCGTTGCGCCACGGAGTCGATATGTTGGCATCTTACTTCTTAGTTCGGAATCAAGTAACTTCTAGCTCATGTTGGGTTATAAAACATTATGACCCCGACGTGATTTGAACACGCAACCTTCTGATCTGGAGTCAGACGCGCTACCGTTGCGTCACGGAGTCGATATGTTGGCATCTTACTTCTTAGTTCGGAATCAAGTAACTTCTAGCTCATGTTGGGTTATAAAACATTATGACACCAACGTGATTTGAACACGCAACCTTCTGATCTGGAGTCAGACGCGCTACCGTTGCGCCACGGAGTCGATACGTTGGCATCTTACTTCTTGGTTCGGAATCAAGTAACTTCTAGCTCATGTTGGGTTATAAAACATTATGACCCCGAAGTGATTTGAACACGCAACCTTCTGATCTGGAGTCAGACGCGCTACCGTTGCGCCACGGAGTCGATATGTTGGCATCTCACTTCTTAGTTCGGAATCAAGTAACTTCTAGCTCATGTTGGGTTATAAAGCATTTTGACCCCGACGTGATTTGAACACGCTACCTTCTGATATGTATTCAGAAGCGCTACCGCTGCGCCAGGGAGTCCACAATCAGTAGCACTTTAGCTCTTTGTACGAAATAAAGTATCTTCTAGCTCGTGCTGGGTTATAAAACATTATGAAACCAGCGTGATTTGAACACGCAACCTTCTGATCTGGAGTCAGACGCGCTACCGTTGCGCCACGGATTCGATATGTTGGCATCTCACTTCTTAGTTCGGAATCAAGTAACTTCTAGCTCATGTTGGGTTATAAAGCATTTTGACCCCGACGTGATTTGAACACGCAACCTTCTGATATGTAGTCAGAAGCGCTACCGCTGCGCCACGGAGTCCACAATCAGTAGCACTTTAGCTCTTTGTACGAAATAAAGTATCTTCTAGCTCGTGCTGGGTTATAAAACATTATGAAACCAACGTGATTTGAACACGCAACCTTCTAATCTGCAGTCAGACGCGCTACCGTTGCGCCACGGAGTCGATACGTTGGCATCTTACTTCTTAGTTCGGAATCAAGTAACTTCTAGCTCATGTTGGGTTATAAAACATTATGACCCCGACGTGATTTGAACACGCAACCTTCTAATCTGCAGTAAGACGCGCTACCGTTGCGCCACGGAGCCGATACGTTGGCATCTTACTTCTTAGTTCGGAATCAAGTAACTTCTAGCTCATGTTGGGTTATAAAACATTATGACCCCGACGTGATTTGAACACGCAACCTTCTGATCTGGAGTCAGACGCGCTACCGTTGCGCCACGGAGTCGATATGTTGGCATCTTACTTCTTAGTTCGGAATCAAGTAACTTCTAGCTCATGTTGGGTTATAAAACATTATGACACCGACGTAATTTGAACTGGCAACTTTCTGAATTGGAGTCTGACGCGCTACCGTTGCGCCACGGAGTCGATACGGAGGCATCTTACTTCTTAGTTCGGAATCAAGTAACTTCTAGCTCATGTTGGGTTATAAAACATTATGACCCCGAAGTGATTTGGACACGCAACCTTCTGATCTGCAGTCAGACGCGCTACCGTTGCGCCACGGAGTCGATATATTGGCATCTCACTTCTTAGTTCGGAATCAAGTAACTTCTAGCTCATGTTGGGCTATAAAACATTATGACACCGACATAATTTGAACTGGCAACTCTCTGAATTGGAGTCTGACGCGCTACCGTTGCGCCACGGAGTCGATACGTTGGAATTTTAGTTCTTAGTTCGGATTCAAGGAACTTCTAGCTCATGTTGTGTTATAAAACATTATGACCCCGACGTGATTTGAACACGCAACCTTCTGATCTGGAGTCAGACGCGCTACCGTTGCGCCACGGAGTCGATACGTTGGCATCTTACTTCTTAGTTCGGAATCAAGTAACTTCTAGCTCATGTTGGGTTTAAAACATTATGACCCCGAAGTGATTTGAACACGCAACCTTCTGATCAGAAGTCAGACGCGCTACCGTTGCGCCACGGCGTCGATATGTTGGCATCTTACTTCTTAGTTCGGAATCAAGTAACTTCTAGCTCATGTTGGGTTTAAAACATTATGACCCCGAAGTGATTTGAACACGCAACCTTCTGATCTGGAGTCAGACGCGCTACCGTTGCGCCACGGCGTCGATATGTTGGCATCTTACTTCTTAGTTCGGAATCAAGTAACTTCTAGCTCATGTTGGGTTTAAAACATTATGACCCCGACGTGATTTGAACACGCAACCTTCTGATATGGAGTCAGAAGCGCTACCGCTGCGCCACGGAGTCCACAATCAGTAGCATTTTAGCTCTTTGTACGAAATAAAGTACCTTCTAGCTCATGTTGGGTTATAAAACATTATGACACCAACGTAATTTGAACACGCAACCTTCTGATCTGCAGTCAGACGCGCTACCGTTGCGCCACGGAGTCGATATGTTGGCATCTTACTTCTTAGTTCGGAATCAAGTAACTTCTAGCTCATGTTGTGTTATAAAACATTATGACCACGACGTGATTTGAACACGCAACCTTCTGATCTGGAGTCAGACGCGCTAACGTTGCGCCACGGACCCGATACAAAAGCAGCTTATTTCTTAGTTCGGATTCAAGTAACTTCTAGCTCATGTTGTGTTATAAAACATTATGACCCCGAAGTGATTTGAACACGCAACCTTCTGACCTGGAATCAGATGCGCTACCGTTGCGCCACGGAGTCGATACGGTGGCATTTTACTTCTTAGTTCGGAATCAAGTAACTTCTAGCTCATGTTGGGTTATAAAACATTATGACCCCGAAGTGATTTGGACACGCAACCTTCTGATCTGGAGTCAGACGCGCTACCGTTGCGCCACGGAGTCGATATATTGGCATCTCACTTCTTAGTTCGGAATCAAGTAACTTCTAGCTCATGTTGGGTTATAAAACATTATGACCCCGAAGTGATTTGGACACGCAACCTTCTGATCTGGAGCCAGACGCGCTACCGTTGCGCCACGGAGTCGATACGTTGGCATCTCACTTCTTAGTTCGGAATCAAGTAACTTCTAGCTCATGTTGGGCTATAAAACATTATGACACCGACATAATTTGAACTGGCAACTCTCTGAATTGGAGTCTGACGCGCTACCGTTGCGCCACGGAGTCGATACGTTGGAATTTTAGTTCTTAGTTCGGATTCAAGTAACTTCTAGCTCATGTTGTGTTATAAAACATTATGACCCCGACGTTATTTGAACTGGCAACTCTCTGAATTGGAGTCTGACGCGCTACCGTTGCGCCACGGAGTCGATACGTTGGAATTTTAGTTCTTAGTTCGGATTCAAGTAACTTCTAGCTCATGTTGTGTTATAAAACATTATGACCCCGACGTGATTTGAACACGCAACCTTCTGATCTGGAGTCAGACGCGCTACCGTTGCGCCACGGAGTCGATACGTTGGCATCTTACTTCTTAGTTCGGAATCAAGTAACTTCTAGCTCATGTTGGGTTTAAAACATTATAACCCCGAAGTGATTTGAACACGCAACCTTCTGATCTGGAGTCAGACGCGCTACCGTTGCGCCACGGCGTCGATATGTTGGCATCTTACTTCATAGTTCGGAATCAAGTAACTTCTAGCTCATGTTGGGTTTAAAACATTATGACCCCGAAGTGATTTGAACACGCAACCTTCTGATCTGGAGTCAGACGCCCTACCGTTGCGCCACGGAGTCGATAGGTTGGCATCTTACTTCTTAGTTCGGAATCAAGTAACTTCTAGCTCATGTTGGGTTATAAAACACTTTGACCCCGACGTGATTTGAACACGCAACCATCTGATATGGAGTCAGAAGCGCTACCGCTGGGCCACGGAGTCCACAATCAGTAGCACTTTAGCTCTTTGTACGAAATAAAGTACCTTCTAGCTCATGTTGGGTTATAAAACATTATGACACCAACGTGATTTGAACACGTAACCTTCTGATCTGCAGTCAGACGCGCTACCGTTGCGCCACGGAGTCGATACGTTGGAATCTTACTTCTTAGTTCGGAATCAAGTAACTTCTAGCTCATGTTGGGTTATAAAACATTATGACACCAACGTGATTTCAACACGCAACCTTCTGATCTGGAGTCAGACGCGCTACCGTTGCGTCACGGAGTCGATATGTTGGCATCTTACTTCTTAGTTCGGAATCAAGTAACTTCTAGCTCATGTTGGGTTATAAAACATTATGACACCGACGTAATTTGAACTGGCAACTTTCTGAATTGGAGTCAGACGCGCTACCGTTGCGCCACGGAGTCGATACGTTGGCATCTTACTTCTTAGTTCGGAATCAAGTAACTTCTAGCTCATGTTGGGTTATAAAACATTTTGACCCCGACGTGATTTGAACACGCAACCTTCTGATATGGAGTCAGAAGCGCTACCGCTTCGCCACGGAGTCCACAATCAGTAGCACTTTAGCTCTTTGTACGAAATAAAGTACCTTCTAGCTCGTGCTGGGTTATAAAACATTATGACACCAACGTGATTTGAACACGAAACCTTCTGATCTGCAGTTAGACGCGCTACCGTTGCGCCACGGAGTCGATACGTTGGCATCTTACTTCTTAGTTCGGAATCAAGTAACTTCTAGCTCATGTTGGGTTATAAAGCATTATGACACCGACGTAATTTGAACTGGCAACTTTCTGAATTGGAGTCTGACGCGCTACCGTTGCGCCACGGAGTCGATACGTTGGAATTTTAGTTCTTAGTTCGGATTCAAGTAACTTCTAGCTCATGTTGTGTTATAAAACATTATGACCCCGAAGTGATTTGAACACGCAACCTTCTGATCTGGAGTCAGACGCGCTACCGTTGCGCCACGGAGTCGATACGTTGGCACCTTACTTCTTAGTTCGGAATCAAGTAACTTCTAGCTCATGTTGGGTTATAAAACATTATGACCCCGAAGTGATTTGAACACGCAACCTTCTGATCTGGAGTCAGACGCGCTACCGTTGCGCCACGGAGTCGATACGGTGGCATCTTACTTCTTAGTTCGGAATCAAGTAACTTCTAGCTCATGTTGGGTTATAAAACATTTTGACCCCGACGTGATTTGAACACCCAACCTTCTGATCTGGAGTCACACGCGCTACCGTTGCGCCACGGAGTCGATACGGTGGCATCTCACTTCTTAGTTCGGAATCAAGTAACTTCTAGCTCATGTTGGGTTATAAAACATTTTGACCCCGACGTGATTTGAACACGCAACCTTCTTATCTGGAGTCAGACGCGCTACCGTTGCGCCACGGAGTCGATACGTTGGCATCTTACTTCTTAGTTCGGAATCAAGTAACTTCTAGCTCATGTTGGGTTATAGAACATTATGACCCCGAAGTGATTTGAACACGCAACCTTCTGATCTGGAGTCAGACGCGCTACCGTTGCGCCACGGAGTCGATATGTTGGCATCTCACTTCTTAGTTCGGAATCAAGTAACTTCTAGCTCATGTTGGGTTATAAAGCATTTTGACCCCGACGTGATTTGAACACGCAACCTTCTGATATGTAGACAGAAGCGCTACCGCTGCGCCACGGAGTCCACAATCAGTAGCACTTTAGCTCTTTGTACGAAATAAAGTATCTTCTAGCTCGTGCTGGGTTATAAAACATTATGAAACCAACGTGATTTGAACACGCAACCTTCTGATCTGCAGTAAGACGCGCTACCGTTGCGCCACGGAGTCGATACGTTGGCATCTTACTTCTTAGTTCGGAATCAAGTAACTTCTAGCTCATGTTGGGTTATAAAACATTATGACCCCGACGTGATTTGAACACGCAACCTTCTGATCTGGAGCCAGACGCGCTACCGTTGCGCCACGGAGTCGATACGTTGGCATCTTACTTCTTAGTTCGGAATCAAGTAACTTCTAGCTCATGTTGGGTTATAAAACATTATGACACCGACATAATTTGAACTGGCAACTTTCTAATCTGCAGTCAGACGCGCTACCGTTGCGCCACGGAGCCGATACGTTGGCATCTTACTTCTTAGTTCGGAATCAAGTAACTTCTAGCTCATGTTGGGTTATAAAACATTATGACCCCGACGTGATTTGAACACGCAACCTTCTGATCTGCAGTCAGACGCGCTACCGTTGCGCCACGGAGTCGATATATTGGCATCTCACTTCTTAGTTCGGAATCAAGTAACTTCTAGCTCATGTTGGGCTATAAAACATTATGACACCGACATAATTTGAACTGGCAACTCTCTGAATTGGAGTCTGACGCGCTACCGTTGCGCCACGGAGTCGATACGTTGGAATTTTAGTTCTTAGTTCGGATTCAAGTAACTTCTAGCTCATGTTGTGTTATAAAACATTATGACCCCGACGTGATTTGAACACGCAACCTTCTGATCTGGAGTCAGACGCGCTACCGTTGCGCCACGGAGTCGATACGTTGGCATCTTACTTCTTAGTTCGGAATCAAGTAACTTCTAGCTCATGTTGGGTTTAAAACATTATGACCCCGAAGTGATTTGAACACGCAACCTTCTGATCAGGAGTCAGACGCGCTACCGTTGCGCCACGACGTCGATATGTTGGCATCTTACTTCTTAGTTCGGAATCAAGTAACTTCTAGCTCATGTTGGGTTTAAAACATTATGACCCCGAAGTGATTTGAACACGCAACCTTCTGATCTGGAGTCAGACGCGCTACCGTTGCGCCACGGCGTCGATATGTTGGCATCTTACTTCTTAGTTCGGAATCAAGTAACTTCTAGCTCATGTTGGGTTTAAAACATTATGACCCCGACGTGATTTGAACACGCAACCTTCTGATCTGGAGTCAGACGCCCTACCGTTGCGCCACGGAGTCGATAGGTTGGCATCTTACTTCTTAGTTCGGAATCAAGTAACTTCTAGCTCATGTTGGGTTATAAAACACTTTGACCCCGACGTGATTTGAACACGCAACCATCTGATATGGAGTCAGAAGCGCTACCGCTGGGCCACGGAGTCCACAATCAGTAGCACTTTAGCTCTTTGTACGAAATAAAGTACCTTCTAGCTCATGTTGGGTTATAAAACATTATGACACCAACGTGATTTGAACACGTAACCTTCTGATCTGCAGTCAGACGCGCTACCGTTGCGCCACGGAGTCGATACGTTGGAATCTTACTTCTTAGTTCGGAATCAAGTAACTTCTAGCTCATGTTGGGTTATAAAACATTATGACACCAACGTGATTTCAACACGCAACCTTCTGATCTGGAGTCAGACGCGCTACCGTTGCGTCACGGAGTCGATATGTTGGCATCTTACTTCTTAGTTCGGAATCAAGTAACTTCTAGCTCATGTTGGGTTATAAAACATTATGACACCGACGTAATTTGAACTGGCAACTTTCTGAATTGGAGTCAGACGCGCTACCGTTGCGCCACGGAGTCGATACGTTGGCATCTTACTTCTTAGTTCGGAATCAAGTAACTTCTAGCTCATGTTGGGTTATAAAACATTTTGACCCCGACGTGATTTGAACATGCAACCTTCTGATATGGAGTCAGAAGCGCTACCGCTTCGCCACGGAGTCCACAATCAGTAGCACTTTAGCTCTTTGTACGAAATAAAGTACCTTCTAGCTCGTGCTGGGTTATAAAACATTATGACACCAACGTGATTTGAACACGAAACCTTCTGATCTGCAGTTAGACGCGCTACCGTTGCGCCACGGAGTCGATACGTTGGCATCTTACTTCTTAGTTCGGAATCAAGTAACTTCTAGCTCATGTTGGGTTATAAAGCATTATGACACCGACGTAATTTGAACTGGCAACTTTCTGAATTGGAGTCTGACGCGCTACCGTTGCGCCACGGAGTCGATACGTTGGAATTTTAGTTCTTAGTTCGGATTCAAGTAACTTCTAGCTCATGTTGTGTTATAAAACATTATGACCCCGAAGTGATTTGAACACGCAACCTTCTGATCTGGAGTCAGACGCGCTACCGTTGCGCCACGGAGTCGATACGTTGGCACCTTACTTCTTAGTTCGGAATCAAGTAACTTCTAGCTCATGTTGGGTTATAAAACATTATGACCCCGAAGTGATTTGAACACGCAACCTTCTGATCTGGAGTCAGACGCGCTACCGTTGCGCCACGGAGTCGATACGGTGGCATCTTACTTCTTAGTTCGGAATCAAGTAACTTCTAGCTCATGTTGGGTTATAAAACATTTTGACCCCGACGTGATTTGAACACCCAACCTTCTGATCTGGAGTCACACGCGCTACCGTTGCGCCACGGAGTCGATACGGTGGCATCTCACTTCTTAGTTCGGAATCAAGTAACTTCTAGCTCATGTTGGGTTATAAAACATTTTGACCCCGACGTGATTTGAACACGCAACCTTCTTATCTGGAGTCAGACGCGCTACCGTTGCGCCACGGAGTCGATACGTTGGCATCTTACTTCTTAGTTCGGAATCAAGTAACTTCTAGCTCATGTTGGGTTATAGAACATTATGACCCCGAAGTGATTTGAACACGCAACCTTCTGATCTGGAGTCAGACGCGCTACCGTTGCGCCACGGAGTCGATATGTTGGCATCTCACTTCTTAGTTCGGAATCAAGTAACTTCTAGCTCATGTTGGGTTATAAAGCATTTTGACCCCGACGTGATTTGAACACGCAACCTTCTGATATGTAGACAGAAGCGCTACCGCTGCGCCACGGAGTCCACAATCAGTAGCACTTTAGCTCTTTGTACGAAATAAAGTATCTTCTAGCTCGTGCTGGGTTATAAAACATTATGAAACCAACGTGATTTGAACACGCAACCTTCTGATCTGCAGCAAGACGCGCTACCGTTGCGCCACGGAGTCGATACGTTGGCATCTTACTTCTTAGTTCGGAATCAAGTAACTTCTAGCTCATGTTGGGTTATAAAACATTATGACCCCGACGTGATTTGAACACGCAACCTTCTGATCTGGAGCCAGACGCGCTACCGTTGCGCCACGGAGTCGATACGTTGGCATCTTACTTCTTAGTTCGGAATCAAGTAACTTCTAGCTCATGTTGGGTTATAAAACATTATGACACCGACATAATTTGAACTGGCAACTTTCTGAATTGGAGTCTGACGCGCTACCGTTGCGCCACGGAGTCGATACGTTGAAATTTTAGTTCTTAGTTCGGATTCAAGTAACTTCTAGCTCATGTTGTGTTATAAAACATTATGACCCCGACGTGATTTGAACACGCAACCTTCTGATCTGGAGTCAGACGCGCTACCGTTGCGCCACGGAGTCGATACGTTGGCATCTTACTTCTTAGTTCGGAATCAAGTAACTTCTAGCTCATGTTGGGTTTAAAACATTATGACCCCGAAGTGATTTGAACACGCAACCTTCTGATCTGGAGTCAGACGCGCTACCTTTGCGCCACGGCGTCGATATGTTGGCATCTTACTTCTTAGTTCGGAATCAAGTAACTTCTAGCTCATGTTGGGTTTAAAACATTATGACCCCGACGTGATTTAAACACGCAACCTTCTGATCTGCAGTCAGACGCGCTACCGTTGCGCCACGGAGTCGATACGTTGGCATCATACTTCTTAGTTCGGAATCAAGTAACTTCTAGCTCATGTTGGGTTATAAAACATTTTGACCCCGACGTGATTTAAACACGCAACCTTCTGATATGGAGTCAGAAGCGCTACCGCTGCGGCACGGAGTCCACAATCAGTAGCACTTTAGCTCTTTGTACGAAATAAAGTACCTTCTAGCTCGTGCTGGGTTACAAAACATTATGACACCAACGTGATTTGAACACGCAACCTTCTGATCTGGAGTCACACGCGCTACCGTTGCGTCACGGAGTCGATATGTTGGCATCTTACTTCTTAGTTCGGAATCAAGTAACTTCTAGCTCATGTTGGGTTATAAAACATTATGACACCAACGTGATTTGAACACGCAACCTTCTGATCTGGAGTCACACGCGCTACCGTTGCGCCACGGAGTCGATACGTTGGCATCTTACTTCTTAGTTCGGAATCAAGTAACTTCTAGCTCATGTTGGGTTATAAAACATTATGACCCCGAAGTGATTTGAACACGCAACCTTCTGATCTGGAGTCAGACGCGCTACCGTTGCGCCACGGAGTCGATATGTTGGCATCTCACTTCTTAGTTCGGAATCAAGTAACTTCTAGCTCATGTTGGGTTATAAAGCATTTTGACCCCGACGTGATTTGAACACGCTACCTTCTGATATGTATTCAGAAGCGCTACCGCTGCGCCAGGGAGTCCACAATCAGTAGCACTTTAGCTCTTTGTACGAAATAAAGTATCTTCTAGCTCGTGCTGGGTTATAAAACATTATGAAACCAGCGTGATTTGAACACGCAACCTTCTGATCTGGAGTCAGACGCGCTACCGTTGCGCCACGGATTCGATATGTTGGCATCTCACTTCTTAGTTCGGAATCAAGTAACTTCTAGCTCATGTTGGGTTATAAAGCATTTTGACCCCGACGTGATTTGAACACGCAACCTTCTGATATGTAGTCAGAAGCGCTACCGCTGCGCCACGGAGTCCACAATCAGTAGCACTTTAGCTCTTTGTACGAAATAAAGTATCTTCTAGCTCGTGCTGGGTTATAAAACATTATGAAACCAACGTGATTTGAACACGCAACCTTCTAATCTGCAGTCAGACGCGCTACCGTTGCGCCACGGAGTCGATACGTTGGCATCTTACTTCTTAGTTCGGAATCAAGTAACTTCTAGCTCATGTTGGGTTATAAAACATTATGACCCCGACGTGATTTGAACACGCAACCTTCTAATCTGCAGTCAGACGCGCTACCGTTGCGCCACGGAGCCGATACGTTGGCATCTTACTTCTTAGTTCGGAATCAAGTAACTTCTAGCTCATGTTGGGTTATAAAACATTTTGACCCCGACGTGATTTGAACACGCAACCTTCTGATCTGCAGTCAGACGCGCTACCGTTGCGCCACGGAGTCGATATATTGGCATCTCACTTCTTAGTTCGGAATCAAGTAACTTCTAGCTCATGTTGGGCTATAAAACATTATGACACCGACATAATTTGAACTGGCAACTCTCTGAATTGGAGTCTGACGCGCTACCGTTGCGCCACGGAGTCGATACGTTGGAATTTTAGTTCTTAGTTCGGATTCAAGTAACTTCTAGCTCATGTTGTGTTATAAAACATTATGACCCCGACGTGATTTGAACACGCAACCTTCTGATCTGGAGTCAGACGCGCTACCGTTGCGCCACGGAGTCGATACGTTGGCATCTTACTTCTTAGTTCGGAATCAAGTAACTTCTAGCTCATGTTGGGTTTAAAACATTATGACCCCGAAGTGATTTGAACACGCAACCTTCTGATCAGGAGTCAGACGCGCTACCGTTGCGCCACGACGTCGATATGTTGGCATCTTACTTCTTAGTTCGGAATCAAGTAACTTCTAGCTCATGTTGGGTTTAAAACATTATGACCCCGAAGTGATTTGAACACGCAACCTTCTGATCTGGAGTCAGACGCGCTACCGTTGCGCCACGGCGTCGATATGTTGGCATCTTACTTCTTAGTTCGGAATCAAGTAACTTCTAGCTCATGTTGGGTTTAAAACATTATGACCCCGACGTGATTTGAACACGCAACCTTCTGATATGGAGTCAGAAGCGCTACCGCTGCGCCACGGAGTCCACAATCAGTAGCACTTTAGCTCTTTGTACGAAATAAAGTACCTTCTAGCTCATGTTGGGTTATAAAACATTATGACACCAACGTGATTTGAACACGCAACCTTCTGATCTGCAGTCAGACGCGCTACCGTTGCGCCACGGAGTCGATATGTTGGCATCTTACTTCTTAGTTCGGAATCAAGTAACTTCTAGCTCATGTTGTGTTATAAAACATTATGACCACGACGTGATTTGAACACGCAATCTTCTGATCTGGAGTCAGACGCGCTAACGTTGCGCCACGGACCCGATACAAAAGCAGCTTATTTCTTAGTTCGGATTCAAGTAACTTCTAGCTCATGTTGTGTTATAAAACATTATGACCCCGAAGTGATTTGAACACGCAACTTTCTGACCTGGAATCAGATGCGCTACCGTTGCGCCACGGAGTCGATACGGTGGCATTTTACTTCTTAGTTCGGAATCAAGTAACTTCTAGCTCATGTTGGGTTATAAAACATTATGACCCCGAAGTGATTTGGACACGCAACCTTCTGATCTGGAGTCAGACGCGCTACCGTTGCGCCACGGAGTCGATATATTGGCATCTCACTTCTTAGTTCGGAATCAAGTAACTTCTAGCTCATGTTGGGTTATAAAACATTATGACCCCGAAGTGATTTGGACACGCAACCTTCTGATCTGGAGCCAGACGCGCTACCGTTGCGCCACGGAGTCGATACGTTGGCATCTCACTTCTTAGTTCGGAATCAAGTAACTTCTAGCTCATGTTGGGTTATAAAACATTATGACCCCGAAGTGATTTGGACACGCAACCTTCTGATCTGGAGTCAGACGCGCTACCGTTGCGCCACGGTGTCGATATATTGGCAGCTCACTTCTTAGTTCGGAATCAAGTAACTTCTAGCTCATGTTGGGCTATAAAACATTATGACACCGACATAATTTGAACTGGCAACTCTCTGAATTGGAGTCTGACGCGCTACCGTTGCGCCACGGAGTCGATACGTTGGAATTTTAGTTCTTAGTTCGGATTCAAGTAACTTCTAGCTCATGTTGTGTTATAAAACATTATGACCCCGACGTGATTTGAACACGCAACCTTCTGATCTGGAGTCAGACGCGCTACCGTTGCGCCACGGAGTCGATACGTTGGCATCTTACTTCTTAGTTCGGAATCAAGTAACTTCTAG
Source organism: Mantis religiosa (assembly GCA_030765055.1). NCBI lineage: Eukaryota > Metazoa > Arthropoda > Insecta > Mantodea > Mantidae > Mantis > Mantis religiosa. Next base: position 75,034,313 of record CM060949.1, on the reverse strand, counting down.
CTCATGTTGGGTTTAAAACATTATGAACCCGAAGTGATTTGAACACGCAACCTTCTGATCTGGAGTCAGACGCGCTACCGTTGCGCCACGGCGTCGATATGTTGGCATCTTACTTCTTAGTTCGGAATCAAGTAACTTCTAGCTCATGTTGGGTTTAAAACATTATGACCCCGAAGTGATTTGAACACGCAACCTTCTGATCTGGAGTCAGACGCGCTACCGTTGCGCCACGGAGTCGATAGGTTGGCATCTTACTTCTTAGTTCGGAATCAAATAACTTCTAGCTCATGTTGGGTTATAAAACATTTTGACCCCGACGTGATTTGAACACGCAACCTTCTGATATGGAGTCAGAAGCGCTACCGCTGGGCCACGGAGTCCACAATCAGTAGCACTTTAGCTCTTTGTACGAAATAAAGTACCTTCTAGCTCATGTTGGGTTATAAAACATTATGACACCAACGTGATTTGAACACGTAACCTTCTGATCTGCAGTCAGACGCGCTACCGTTGCGCCACGGAGTCGATACGTTGGAATCTTACTTCTTAGTTCGGAATCAAGTAACTTCTAGCTCATGTTGGGTTATAAAACATAATGACACCAACGTGATTTCAACACGCAACCTTCTGATCTGGAGTCAGACGCGCTACCGTTGCGTCACGGAGTCGATATGTTGGCATCTTACTTCTTAGTTCGGAATCAAGTAACTTCTAGCTCATGTTGGGTTATAAAACATTATGACACCGACGTAATTTGAACTGGCAACTTTCTGAATTGGAGTCAGACGCGCTACCGTTGCGCCACGGAGTCGATACGTTGGCATCTTACTTCTTAGTTCGGAATCAAGTAACTTCTAGCTCATGTTGGGTTATAAAACATTTTGACCCCGACGTGATTTGAACACGCAACCTTCTGATATGGAGTCAGAAGCGCTACCGCTTCGCCACGGAGTCCACAATCAGTAGCACTTTAGCTCTTTGTACGAAATAAAGTACCTTCTAGCTCGTGCTGGGTTATAAAACATTATGACACCAACGTGATTTGAACACGAAACCTTCTGATCTGCAGTTAGACGCGCTACCGTTGCGCCACGGAGTCGATACGTTGGCATCTTACTTCTTAGTTCGGAATCAAGTAACTTCTAGCTCATGTTGGGTTATAAAGCATTATGACACCGACGTAATTTGAACTGGCAACTTTCTGAATTGGAGTCTGACGCGCTACCGTTGCGCCACGGAGTCGATACGTTGGAATTTTAGTTCTTAGTTCGGATTCAAGTAACTTCTAGCTCATGTTGTGTTATAAAACATTATGACCCCGAAGTGATTTGAACACGCAACCTTCTGATCTGGAGTCAGACGCGCTACCGTTGCGCCACGGAGTCGATACGTTGGCATCTTACTTCTTAGTTCGGAATCAAGTAACTTCTAGCTCATGTTGGGTTATAAAACATTATGACCCCGAAGTGATTTGAACACGCAACCTTCTGATCTGGAGTCAGACGCGCTACCGTTGCGCCACGGAGTCGATACGGTGGCATCTTACTTCTTAGTTCGGAATCAAGTAACTTCTAGCTCATGTTGGGTTATAAAACATTTTGACCCCGACGTGATTTGAACACCCAACCTTCTGATCTGGAGTCACACGCGCTACCGTTGCGCCACGGAGTCGATACGGTGGCATCTCACTTCTTAGTTCGGAATCAAGTAACTTCTAGCTCATGTTGGGTTATAAAACATTTTGACCCCGACGTGATTTGAACACGCAACCTTCTTATCTGGAGTCAGACGCGCTACCGTTGCGCCACGGAGTCGATACGTTGGCATCTTACTTCTTAGTTCGGAATCAAGTAACTTCTAGCTCATGTTGGGTTATAGAACATTATGACCCCGAAGTGATTTGAACACGCAACCTTCTGATCTGGAGTCAGACGCGCTACCGTTGCGCCACGGAGTCGATATGTTGGCATCTCACTTCTTAGTTCGGAATCAAGTAACTTCTAGCTCATGTTGGGTTATAAAGCATGTTGACCCCGACGTGATTTGAACACGCTACCTTCTGATATGTATTCAGAAGCGCTACCGCTGCGCCAGGGAGTCCACAATCAGTAGCACTTTAGCTCTTTGTACGAAATAAAGTATCTTCTAGCTCGTGCTGGGTTATAAAACATTATGAAACCAGCGTGATTTGAACACGCAACCTTCTGATCTGGAGTCAGACGCGCTACCGTTGCGCCACGAATTCGATATGTTGGCATCTCACTTCTTAGTTCGGAATCAAGTAACTTCTAGCTCATGTTGGGTTATAAAGCATTTTGACCCCGACGTGATTTGAACACGCAACCTTCTGATATGTAGTCAGAAGCGCTACCGCTGCGCCACGGAGTCCACAATCAGTAGCACTTTAGCTCTTTGTACGAAATAAAGTATCTTCTAGCTCGTGCTGGGTTATAAAACATTATGAAACCAACGTGATTTGAACACGCAACCTTCTAATCTGCAGTCAGACGCGCTACCGTTGCGCCACGGAGTCGATACGTTGGCATCTTACTTCTTAGTTCGGAATCAAGTAACTTCTAGCTCATGTTGGGTTATAAAACATTATGACCCCGACGTGATTTGAACACGCAACCTTCTAATCTGCAGTCAGACGCGCTACCGTTGCGCCACGGAGCCGATACGTTGGCATCTTACTTCTTAGTTCGGAATCAAGTAACTTCTAGCTCATGTTGGGTTTAAAACATTATGACCCCGACGTGATTTAAATACGCAACCTTCTGATCTGCAGTCAGACGCGCTACCGTTGCGCCACGGAGTCGATACGTTGGCATCTTACTTCTTAGTTCGGAATCAAGTAACTTCTAGCTCATGTTGGGTTATAAAACATTTTGATCCCGACGTGATTTAAACACGCAACCTTCTGATATGGAGTCAGAAGCGCTACCGCTGCGCCACGGAGTCCACAATCAGTAGCACTTTAGCTCTTTGTACGAAATAAAGTACCTTCTAGCTCGTGCTGGGTTATAAAACATTATGACACCAACGTGATTTGAACACGCAACCTTCTGATCTGGAGTCACACGCGCTACCGTTGCGCCACGGAGTCGATACGTTGGAATCTTACTTCTTAGTTCGGAATCAAGTAACTTCTAGCTCATGTTGGGTTATAAAACATTATGACACCGACGTAATTTGAACTGGCAACTTTCTGAATTGGAGTCTGACGCGCTACCGTTGCGCCACGGAGTCGATACGGTGGCATCTTACTTCTTAGTTCGGAATCAAGTAACTTCTAGCTCATGTTGGGTTATAAAACATTATGACCCCGAAGTGATTTGGACACGCAACCTTCTGATCTGCAGTCAGACGCGCTACCGTTGCGCCACGGAGTCGATATATTGGCATCTCACTTCTTAGTTCGGAATCAAGTAACTTCTAGCTCATGTTGGGCTATAAAACATTATGACACCGACATAATTTGAACTGGCAACTCTCTGAATTGGAGTCTGACGCGCTACCGTTGCGCCACGGAGTCGATACGTTGGAATTTTAGTTCTTAGTTCGGATTCAAGTAACTTCTAGCTCATGTTGTGTTATAAAACATTATGACCCCGACGTGATTTGAACACGCAACCTTCTGATCTGGAGTCAGACGCGCTACCGTTGCGCCACGGAGTCGATACGTTGGCATCTTACTTCTTAGTTCGGAATCAAGTAACTTCTAGCTCATGTTGGGTTTAAAACATTATGACCCCGAAGTGATTTGAACACGCAACCTTCTGATCAGGAGTCAGGCGCGCTACCGTTGCGCCACGGAGGCGATACGTTGGCATCTTACTTCTTAGTTCGGAATCAAGTAACTTCTAGCTCATGTTGTGTTATAAAACATTATGACCCCGACGTGATTTGAACACGCAACCTTCTGATCTGGAGTCAGACGCGCTACCGTTGCGCCACGGAGTCGATACGTTGGCATCTTACTTCTTAGTTCGGAATCAAGTAACTTCTAGCTCATGTTGGGTTATAAAACATTTTGACCCCGACGTGATTTGAACACGCAACCTTCTGATATGGAGTCAGAAGCGCTACCGCTTCGCCACGAAGTCCACAATCAGTAGCACTTTAGCTCTTTGTACGAAATAAAGTATCTTCTAGCTCGTGCTGGGTTATAAAACATTATGACACCAACGTGATTTGAACACGCAACCTTCTGATCTGTAGTCAGACGCGCTACCGTTGCGCCACGTAGTCGATACGTTTGCATCTTACTTCTTAGTTCGGAATCAAGTAACTTCTAGCTCATGTTGGGTTATAAAACATTATGACACCGACGTAATTTGAACTGGCAACTTTCTGAATTGGAGTCTGACGCGCTACCGTTGCGCCACGGAGTCGATACTTTGGAATTTTAGTTCTTAGTTCGGATTCAAGGAACTTCTAGCTCATGTTGTGTTATAAAACATTATGATCCCGACGTGATTTGAACACGCAACCTTCTGATCTGGAGTCAGACGCGCTACCGTTGCGCCACGGAGTCGATACGTTGGCATCTTACTTCTTAGTTCGGAATCAAGTAACTTCTAGCTCATGTTGGGTTATAAAACATTATGACCCCGAAGTGATTTGAACACGCAACCTTCTGATCTGGAGTCACACGCGCTACCGTTGCGCCACGGAGTCGATACGTTGGAATTTTAGTTCTTAGTTCGGATTCAAGTAACTTCTAGCTCATGTTGTGTTATAAAACATTATGACCCCGACGTGATTTGAACACGCAACCTTCTGATCTGGAGTCAGACGCGCTACCGTTGCGCCACGGAGTCGATACGTTGGCATCTTACTTCTTAGTTCCGAATCAAGTAACTTCTAGCTCATGTTGGGTTATAAAACATTATGACACCAACGTGATTTGAACACGCAACCTTCTGATCTGGAGTCAGACGCGCTACCGTTGCGCCACGGCGTCGATATGTTGGCATCTTACTTCTTAGTTCGGAATCAAGTAACTTCTAGCTCATGTTGGGTTTAAAACATTATGACCCCGAAGTGATTTGAACACGCAACCTTCTGATCTGGAGTCAGACGCGCTACCGTTGCGCCACGGAGTCGATACGTTAGCATCTTACTTCTTAGTTCGGAATCAAGTAACTTCTAGCTCATGTTGGGTTATCAAACATTTTGACCCCGACGTGATTTGAACACGCAACCTTCTGATCTGGAGTCACACGCGCTACCGTTGCGCCACGGAGTCGATACGTTGGCATCTTACTTCTTAGTTCGGAATCAAGTAACTTCTAGCTCATGTTGGGTTATAAAACATTTTGACCCCGACGTGATTTGAACACGCAACCTTCTGATATGGAGTCAGAAGCGCTACCGCTGCGCCACGGAGTCCACAATCAGTAGCACTTTAGCTCTTTGTACGAAATAAAGTACCTTCTAGCTCGTGCTGGGTTATAAAACATTATGACACCAACGTGATTTGAACGCGCAACCTTCTGATCTGCAGCCAGACGCGCTACCGTTGCGCCACGGAGTCGATACGTTGGAATCTTACTTCTTAGTTCGGAATCAAGTAACTTCTAGCTCATGTTGGGTTATAAAACATTATGGCACCAGCGTGATTTCAACACGCAACCTTCTGATCTGGAGTCAGACGCGCTACCGTTGCGCCACGGAGTCCACAATCAGTAGCACTTTAGCTCTTTGTACGAAATAAAGTACCTTCTAGCTCGTGCTGGGTTACAAAACATTATGACCCCGACGTGATTTGAACACGCAACCTCCTGATCTGGAGTCAGACGCGCTACCGTTGCGTCACGGAGTCGATATGTTGGCATCTTACTTCTTAGTTCGGAATCAAGTAACTTCTAGCTCATGTTGGGTTATAAAACATTATGACACCGACGTAATTTGAACTGGCAACTTTCTGAATTGGAGTCTGACCCGCTACCGTTGCGCCACGGAGCTGATACGTTGGAATTTTAGTTCTTAGTTCGGATTCAAGTAACTTCTAGCTCATGTTGGGTTATAAAACATTATGACCCCGACGTGATTTGAACACGCAACCTTCTGATCTGGAGTCAGAAGCGCTACCGTTGCGCCACGGAGTCGATACGTTGGCATCTTACTTCTTAGTTCGGAATCAAGTAACTTCTAGCTCATGTTGTGTTATAAAACATTTTGACCCCGACGTGATTTGAACACGCAACCTTCTGATATGGAGTCAGAAGCGCTACCGCTTCGCCACGGAGTCCACAATCAGTAGCACTTTAGCTCTTGTACGAAATAAAGTATCTTCTAGCTCGTGCTGGGTTATAAAACATTATGACACCAACGTGATTTGAACACGCAACCTTCTGATCTGGAGTCAGACGCGCTACCGTTGCGCCACGGAGTCGATACGTTGGCATCTTACTTCTTAGTTCGGAATCAAGTAACTTCTAGCTCATGTTGGGTTATAAAACATTATGACCCCGAAGTGATTTGAAAACGCAACCTTCTGATCTGGAGTCAGACGCGCTACCGTTGCGCCACGGAGTCGATATGTTGGCATCTCACTTCTTAGTTCGGAATCAAGTAACTTCTAGCTCATGTTGGGTTATAAAGCATTTTGACCCCGACGTGATTTGAACACGCTACCTTCTGATATGTATTCAGAAGCGCTACCGCTGCGCCAGGGAGTCCACAATCAGTAGCACTTTAGCTCTTTGTACGAAATAAAGTATCTTCTAGCTCGTGCTGGGTTATAATACATTATGAAACCAGCGTGATTTGAACACGCAACCTTCTGATCTGGAGTCAGACGCGCTACCGTTGCGCCACGGAGTCGATATGTTGGCATCTCACTTCTTAGTTCGGAATCAAGTAACTTCTAGCTCATGTTGGGTTATAAAGCATTTTGACCCCGACGTGATTTGAACACGCAACCTTCTGATATGTAGTCAGAAGCGCTACCGCTGCGCCACGGAGTCCACAATCAGTAACACTTTAGCTCTTTGTACGAAATAAAGTATCTTCTAGCTCGTGCTGGGTTATAAAACATTATGAAACCAACGTGATTTGAACACGCAACCTTCTAATCTGCAGTCAGACGCGCTACCGTTGCGCCACGGAGTCGATACGTTGGCATCTTACTTCTTAGTTCGGAATCAAGTAACTTCTAGCTCATGTTGGGTTATAAAACATTATGACCCCGACGTGATTTCAACACGCAACCTTCTAATCTGCAGTCAGACGCGCTACCGTTGCGCCACGGAGTCGATATGTTGGCATCTTACTTCTTAGTTCGGAATCAAGTAACTTCTAGCTCATGTTGGGTTATAAAACATTATGACTCCCGACGTGATTTGAACACGCAACCTTCTGATCTGGAGTCTGACGCGCTACCGTTGCGCCACGGAGTCGATACGTTGGCATCTTACTTCTTAGTTCGGAATCAAGTAACTTCTAGCTCATGTTGGGTTATAAAACATTATGACCCCGACGTGATTTGAACACGCAACCTTCTGATCTGGAGCCAAACGCGCTACCGTTGCGCCACGGAGTCGATACGTTGGCATCTTACCTCTTAGTTCGGAATCAAGTAACTTCTAGCTCATGTTGGGTTATAAAACATTATGACCCCGACGTGATTTGAACACGCAACCTTCTGATCTGGAGTCAGACGCGCTACCGTTGCGCCACGGAGTCGATATGTTGGCATCTTACTTCTTAGTTCGGAATCAAGTAACTTCTAGCTCATGTTGGGTTATAAAACATTATGACACCGACGTAATTTGAACTGGCAACTTTCTGAATTGGAGTCTGACGCGCTACCGTTGCGCCACGGGGTCGATACGGTGGCATCTTACTTCTTAGTTCGGAATCAAGTAACTTCTAGCTCATGTTGGGTTATAAAACATTATGACCCCGAAGTGATTTGGACACGCAACCTTCTGATCTGGAGTCAGACGCGCTACCGTTGCGCCACGGAGTCGATATATTGGCATCTCACTTCTTAGTTCGGAATCAAGTAACTTCTAGCTCATGTTGGGCTATAAAACATTATGACACCGACATAATTTGAACTGGCAACTCTCTGAATTGGAGTCTGACGCGCTACCGTTGCGCCACGGAGTCGATACGTTGGAATTTTAGTTCTTAGTTCGGATTCAAGTAACTTCTAGCTCATGTTGTGTTATAAAACATTATGACCCCGACGTGATTTGAACACGCAACCTTCTGATCTGGAGTCAGACGCGCTACCGTTGCGCCACGGAGTCGATACGTTGGCATCTTACTTCTTAGTTCGGAATCAAGTAACTTCTAGCTCATGTTGGGTTTAAAACATTATGACCCCGAAGTGATTTGAACACGCAACCTTCTGATCTGGAGTCAGACGCGCTACCGTTGCGCCACGGCGTCGATATGTTGGCATCTTACTTCTTAGTTCGGAATCAAGTAACTTCTAGCTCATGTTGGGTTTAAAACATTATGACCCCGAAGTGATTTGAACACGCAACCTTCTGATCTGGAGTCAGACGCGCTACCGTTGCGCCACGGCGTCGATATGTTGGCATCTTACTTCTTAGTTCGGAATCAAGTAACTTCTAGCTCATGTTGGGTTTAAAACATTATGACCCCGACGTGATTTGAACACGCAACCTTCTGATATGGAGTCAGAAGCGCTACCGCTGCGCCACGGAGTCCACAATCAGTAGCACTTTAGCTCTTTGTACGAAATAAAGTACCTTCTAGCTCATGTTGGGTTATAAAACATTATGACACCAACGTGATTTGAACACGCAACCTTCTGATCAGCAGTCAGACGCGCTACCGTTGCGCCACGGAGTCGATATGTTGGCATCTTACTTCTTAGTTCGGAATCAAGTAACTTCTAGCTCATGTTGTGTTATAATACATTATGACCACGACGTGATTTGAACACGCAACCTTCTGATCTGGAGTCAGACGCGCTAACGTTGCGCCACGGACCCGATACAAAAGCAGCTTATTTCTTAGTTCGGATTCAAGTAACTTCTAGCTCATGTTGTGTTATAAAACATTATGACCCCGAAGTGATTTGAACACGCAACCTTCTGACCTGGAGTCAGATGCCCTACCGTTGCGCCACGGAGTCGATACGGTGGCATTTTACTTCTTAGTTCGGAATCAAGTAACTTCTAGCTCATGTTGGGTTATAAAACATTATGACCCCGAAGTGATTTGGACACGCAACCTTCTGATCTGGAGTCAGACGCGCTACCGTTGCGCCACGGAGTCGATATATTGGCATCTCACTTCTTAGTTCGGAATCAAGTAACTTCTAGCTCATGTTGGGTTATAAAACATTATGACCCCGAAGTGATTTGGACACGCAACCTTCTGATCTGGAGCCAGACGCGCTACCGTTGCTCCACGGAGTCGATACGTTGGCATCTCACTTCTTAGTTCGGAATCAAGTAACTTCTAGCTCATGTTGGGTTATAAAACATTATGACCCCGACATGATTTGAACACGCAACCTTCTGATCTGGAGCCAGACGCGCTACCGTTGCGCCACGGAGTCGATACGTTGGCATCTCACTTCTTAGTTCGGAATCAAGTAACTTCTAGCTCATGTTGGGTTATAAAACATTATGACCCCGAAGTGATTTGGACACGCAACCTTCTGATCTGGAGTCAGACGCGCTACCGTTGCGCCACGGATTCGATATATTGGCAGCTCACTTCTTAGTTCGGAATCAAGTAACTTCTAGCTCATGTTGGGCTATAAAACATTATGACACCGACATAATTTGAACTGGCAACTCTCTGAATTGGAGTCTGACGCGCTACCGTTGCGCCACGGAGTCGATACGTTGGACTTTTAGTTCTTAGTTCGGATTCAAGTAACTTCTAGCTCATGTTGGGTTATAAAACATTATGACACCGACGTAATTTGAACTGGCAACTTTCTGAATTGGAGTCAGACGCGCTACCGTTGCGCCACGGAGTCGATACGTTGGCATCTTAGTTCTTAGTTCGGAATCAAGTAACTTCTAGCTCATGTTGGGTTATAAAACATTATGACCCCGACGTGATTTGAACACGCAACCTTCTGATATGGAGTCAGAAGCGCTACCGCTTCGCCACGGAGTCCACAATCAGTAGCACTTTAGCTCTTTGTACGAAATAAAGTACCTTCTAGCTCGTGCTGGGTTATAAAACATTATGACACCAACGTGATTTGAACACGAAACCTTCTGATCTGCAGTTAGACGCGCTACCGTTGCGCCACGGAGTCGATACGTTGGCATCTTACTTCTTAGTTCGGAATCAAGTAACTTCTAGCTCATGTTGGGTTATAAAGCATTATGACACCGACGTAATTTGAACTGGCAACTTTCTGAATTGGAGTCTGACGCGCTACCGTTGCGCCACGGAGTCGATACGTTGGAATTTTAGTTCTTAGTTCGGATTCAAGTAACTTCTAGCTCATGTTGCGTTATAAAACATTATGACCCCGAAGTGATTTGAACACGCAACCTTCTGATCTGGAGTCAGACGCGCTACCGTTGCGCCACGGAGTCGATACGTTGGCATCTTACTTCTTAGTTCGGAATCAAGTAACTTCTAGCTCATGTTGGGTTATAAAACATTATGCCCCCGAAGTGATTTGAACACGCAACCTTCTGATCTGGAGTCAGACGCGCTACCGTTGCGCCACGGAGTCGATACGGTGGCATCTTACTTCTTAGTTCGGAATCAAGTAACTTCTAGCTCATGTTGGGTTATAAAACATTTTGACCCCGACGTGATTTGAACACCCAACCTTCTGATCTGGAGTCACACGCGCTACCGTTGCGCCACGGAGTCGATACGGTGGCATCTCACTTCTTAGTTCGGAATCAAGTAACTTCTAGCTCATGTTGGGTTATAAAACATTTTGACCCCGACGTGATTTGAACACGCAACCTTCTTATCTGGAGTCAGACGCGCTACCGTTGCGCCACGGAGTCGATACGTTGGCATCTTACTTCTTAGTTCGGAATCAAGTAACTTCTAGCTCATGTTGGGTTATAGAACATTATGACCCCGAAGTGATTTGAACACGCAACCTTCTGATCTGGAGTCAGACGCGCTACCGTTGCGCCACGGAGTCGATATGTTGGCATCTCACTTCTTAGTTCGGAATCAAGTAACTTCTAGCTCATGTTGGGTTATAAAGCATTTTGACCCCGACGTGATTTGAACACGCAACCTTCTGATATGTAGACAGAAGCGCTACCGCTGCGCCACGGAGTCCACAATCAGTAGCACTTTAGCTCTTTGTACGAAATAAAGTATCTTCTAGCTCGTGCTGGGTTATAAAACATTATGAAACCAACGTGATTTGAACACGCAACCTTCTGATCTGCAGTCAGACGCGCTACCGTTGCGCCACGGAGTCGATACGTTGGCATCTTACTTCTTAGTTCGGAATCAAGTAACTTCTAGCTCATGTTGGGTTATAAAACATTATGACCCCGACGTGATTTGAACACGCAACCTTCTGATCTGGAGTCAGACGCGCTACCGTTGCGCCACGGAGTCGATACGTTGGCATCTTACTTCTTAGTTCGGAATCAAGTAACTTCTAGCTCATGTTGGGTTTAAAACATTATGACCCCGAAGTGATTTGAACACGCAACCTTCTGATCTGGAGTCAGACGCGCTACCGTTGCGCCACGGCGTCGATATGTTGGCATCTTACTTCTTAGTTCGGAATCAAGTAACTTCTAGCTCATGTTGGGTTTAAAACATTATGACCCCGACGTGATTTAAACACGCAACCTTCTGATCTGCAGTCAGACGCGCTACCGTTGCGCCACGGAGTCGATACGTTGGCATCTTACTTCTTAGTTCGGAATCAAGTAACTTCTAGCTCATGTTGGGTTATAAAACATTTTGACCCCGACGTGATTTAAACACGCAACCTTCTGATATGGAGTCAGAAGCGCTACCGCTGCGCCACGGAGTCCACAATCAGTAACACTTTAGCTCTTTGTACGAAATAAAGTACCTTCTAGCTCGTGCTGGGTTATAAAACATTATGACACCAACGTGATTTGAACACGCAACCTTCTGATCTGGAGTCACACGCGCTACCGTTGCGCCACGGAGTCGATACGTTGGCATCTTACTTCTTAGTTCGGAATCAAGTAACTTCTAGCTCATGTTGGGTTATAAAACATTATGACACCGACGTAATTTGAACTGGCAACTTTCTGAATTGGAGTCTGACGCGCTACCGTTGCGCCACGGAGTCGATACGGTGGCATCTTACTTCTTAGTTCGGAATCAAGTAACTTCTAGCTCATGTTGGGTTATAAAACATTATGACCCCGAAGTGATTTGGACACGCAACCTTCTGATCTGCAGTCAGACGCGCTACCGTTGCGCCACGGAGTCGATATATTGGCATCTCACTTCTTAGTTCGGAATCAAGTAACTTCTAGCTCATGTTGGGCTATAAAACATTATGACACCGACATAATTTGAACTGGCAACTCTCTGAATTGGAGTCTGACGCGCTACCGTTGCGCCACGGAGTCGATACGTTGGAATTTTAGTTCTTAGTTCGGATTCAAGTAACTTCTAGCTCATGTTGTGTTATAAAACATTATGACCCCGACGTGATTTGAACACGCAACCTTCTGATCTGGAGTCAGACGCGCTACCGTTGCGCCACGGAGTCGATACGTTGGAATCTTACTTCTTAGTTCGGAATCAAGTAACTTCTAGCTCATGTTGGGTTTAAAACATTATGACCCCGAAGTGATCTGAACACGCAACCTTCTGATCAGGAGTCAGACGCGCTACCGTTGCGCCACGGAGTCGATACGTTGGCATCTTACTTCTTAGTTCGGAATCAAGTAACTTCTAGCTCATGTTGTGTTATAAAACATTATGACCCCGACGTGATTTGAACACGCAACCTTCTGATCTGGAGTCAGACGCGCTACCGTTGCGCCACGGAGTCGATACGTTGGCATCTTACTTCTTAGTTCGGAATCAAGTAACTTCTAGCTCGTGCTGGGTTATAAAACATTATGACACCAACGTGATTTGAACACGCAACCTTCTGATCTGTAGTCAGACGCGCTACCGTTGCGCCACGTAGTCGATACGTTTGCATCTTACTTCTTAGTTCGGAATCAAGTAACTTCTAGCTCATGTTGGGTTATAAAACATTATGACACCGACGTAATTTGAACTGGCAACTTTCTGAATTGGAGTCTGACGCGCTACCGTTGCGCCACGGAGTCGATACGTTGGAATTTTAGTTCTTAGTTCGGAATCAAGTAACTTCTAGCTCATGTTGGGTTATAAAACATTATGACCCCGAAGTGATTTGAACACGCAACCTTCTGATCTGGAGTCACACGCGCTACCGTTGCGCCACGGAGTCGATACGTTGGAATTTTAGTTCTTAGTTCGGATTCAAGTAACTTCTAGCTCATGTTGTGTTATAAAACATTATGACCCCGACGTGATTTGAACACGCAACCTTCTGATCTGGAGTCAGACGCGCTACCGTTGCGCCACGGAGTCGATACGTTGGCATCTTACTTCTTAGTTCGGAATCAAGTAACTTCTAGCTCATGTTGGGTTATAAAACATTATGACACCAACGTGATTTGAACACGCAACCTTCTGATCTGGAGTCAGACGCGCTACCGTTGCGCCACGGCGTCGATATGTTGGCATCTTACTTCTTAGTTCGGAATCAAGTAACTTCTAGCTCATGTTGGGTTATCAAACATTTTGACCCCGACGTGATTTGAACACGCAACCTTCTGATCTGGAGTCACACGGGCTACCGTTGCGCCACGGAGTCGATACGTTGGCATCTTACTTCTTAGTTCGGAATCAAGTAACTTCTAGCTCATGTTGTGTTATAAAACATTATGACCCCGACGTGATTTGAACACGCAACCTTCTGATCTGGAGTCAGACGCGCTACCGTTGCGCCACGGAGTCGATATGTTGGCATCTTACTTCTTAGTTCGGAATCAAGTAACTTCTAGCTCATGTTGGGTTATAAAACATTTTGACCCCGACGTGATTTGAACACGCAACCTTCTGATATGGAGTCAGAAGCGCTACCGCTGCGCCACGGAGTCCACAATCAGTAGCACTTTAGCTCTTTGTACGAAATAAAGTACCTTCTAGCTCGTGCTGGGTTATAAAACATTATGACACCAACGTGATTTGAACACGCAACCTTCTGATCTGCAGTCAGACGCGCTACCGTTGCGCCACGGAGTCGATACGTTGGAATCTTACTTCTTAGTTCGGAATCAAGTAACTTCTAGCTCATGTTGGGTTATAAAACATTATGGCACCAGCGTGATTTCAACACGCAACCTTCTGATCTGGAGTCAGACGCGCTACCGTTGCGCCACGGAGTCCACAATCAGTAGCACTTTAGCTCTTTGTACGAAATAAAGTACCTTCTAGCTCGTGCTGGGTTACAAAACATTATGACCCCGACGTGATTTGAACACGCAACCTTCTGATCTGGAGTCAGACGCGCTACCGTTGCGTCACGGAGTCGATATGTTGGCATCTTACTTCTTAGTTCGGAATCAAGTAACTTCTAGCTCATGTTGGGTTATAAAACATTATGACCCCGAAGTGATTTGAAAACGCAACCTTCTGATCTGGAGTCAGACGCGCTACCGTTGCGCCACGGAGTCGATATGTTGGCATCTCACTTCTTAGTTCGGAATCAAGTAACTTCTAGCTCATGTTGGGTTATAAAGCATTTTGACCCCGACGTGATTTGAACACGCTACCTTCTGATATGTATTCAGAAGCAGTACCGCTGCGCCAGGGAGTCCACAATCAGTAGCACTTTAGCTCTTTGTACGAAATAAAGTATCTTCTAGCTCGTGCTGGGTTATAATACATTATGAAACCAGCGTGATTTGAACACGCAACCTTCTGATCTGGAGTCAGACGCGCTACCGTTGCGCCACGGAGTCGATATGTTGGCATCTCACTTCTTAGTTCGGAATCAAGTAACTTCTAGCTCATGTTGGGTTATAAAGCATTTTGACCCCGACGTGATTTGAACACGCAACCTTCTGATATGTAGTCAGAAGCGCTACCGCTGCGCCACGGAGTCCACAATCAGTAACACTTTAGCTCTTTGTACGAAATAAAATATCTTCTAGCTCGTGCTGTGTTATAAAACATTATGAAACCAACGTGATTTGAACACGCAACCTTCTAATCTGCAGTCAGACGCGCTACCGTTGCGCCACGGAGTCGATACGTTGGCATCTTACTTCTTAGTTCGGAATCAAGTAACTTCTAGCTCATGTTGGGTTATAAAACATTATGACCCCGACGTGATTTGAACACGCAACCTTCTAATCTGCAGTCAGACGCGCTACCGTTGCGCCACGGAGTCGATATGTTGGCATCTTACTTCTTAGTTCGGAATCAAGTAACTTCTAGCTCATGTTGGGTTATAAAACATTATGACCCCGACGTGATTTGAACACGCAACCTTCTGATCTGGAGTCTGACGCGCTACCGTTGCGCCACGGAGTCGATACGTTGGCATCTTACTTCTTAGTTCGGAATCAAGTAACTTCTAGCTCATGTTGGGTTATAAAACATTATGACCCCGACGTGATTTGAACACGCAACCTTCTGATCTGGAGCCAAACGCGCTACCGTTGCGCCACGGAGTCGATACGTTGGCATCTTACCTCTTAGTTCGGAATCAAGTAACTTCTAGCTCATGTTGGGTTATAAAACATTATGACCCCGACGTGATTTGAACACGCAACCTTCTGATCTGGAGTCAGACGCGCTACCGTTGCGCCACGGAGTCGATATGTTGGCATCTTACTTCTTAGTTCGGAATCAAGTAACTTCTAGCTCATGTTGGGTTATAAAACATTATGACACCGACGTAATTTGAACTGGCAACTTTCTGAATTGGAGTCTGACGCGCTACCGTTGCGCCACGGAGTCGATACGGTGGCATCTTACTTCTTAGTTCGGAATCAAGTAACTTCTAGCTCATGTTGGGTTATAAAACATTATGACCCCGAAGTGATTTGGACACGCAACCTTCTGATCTGGAGTCAGACGCGCTACCGTTGCGCCACGGAGTCGATATATTGGCATCTCACTTCTTAGTTCGGAATCAAGTAACTTCTAGCTCATGTTGGGCTATAAAACATTATGACACCGACATAATTTGAACTGGCAACTCTCTGAACTGGAGTCTGACGCGCTACCGTTGCGCCACGGAGTCGATACGTTGGAATTTTAGTTCTTAGTTCGGCTTCAAGTAACTTCTAGCTCATGTTGTGTTATAAAACATTATGACCCCGACGTGATTTGAACACGCAACCTTCTGATCTGGAGTCAGACGCGCTACCGTTGCGCCACGGAGTCGATACGTTGGCATCTTACTTCTTAGTTCGGAATCAAGTAACTTCTAGCTCATGTTGGGTTTAAAACATTATGACCCCGAAGTGATTTGAACACGCAACCTTCTGATCTGGAGTCAGACGCGCTACCGTTGCGCCACGGCGTCGATATGTTGGCATCTTACTTCTTAGTTCGGAATCAAGTAACTTCTAGCTCATTTTGGGTTTAAAACATTATGACCCCGAAGTGATTTGAACACGCAACCTTCTGATCTGGAGTCAGACGCGCTACCGTTGCGCCACGGCGTCGATATGTTGGCATCTTACTTCTTAGTTCGGAATCAAGTAACTTCTAGCTCATGTTGGGTTTAAAACATTATGACCCCGACGTGATTTGAACACGCAACCTTCTGATATGGAGTCAGAAGCGCTACCGCTGCGCCACGGAGTCCACAATTAGTAGCACTTTAGCTCTTTGTACGAAATAAAGTACCTTCTAGCTCATGTTGGGTTATAAAACATTATGACACCAACGTGATTTGAACACGCAACCTTCTGATCAGCAGTCAGACGCGCTACCGTTGCGCCACGGAGTCGATATGTTGGCATCTTACTTCTTAGTTCGGAATCAAGTAACTTCTAGCTCATGTTGTGTTATAATACATTATGACCACGACGTGATTTGAACACGCAACCTTCTGATCTGGAGTCAGACGCGCTAACGTTGCGCCACGGACCCGATACAAAAGCAGCTTATTTCTTAGTTCGGATTCAAGTAACTTCTAGCTCATGTTGTGTTATAAAACATTATGACCCCGAAGTGATTTGAACACGCAACCTTCTGACCTGGAGTCAGATGCCCTACCGTTGCGCCACGGAGTCGATACGGTGGCATTTTACTTCTTAGTTCGGAATCAAGTAACTTCTAGCTCATGTTGGGTTATAAAACATTATGACCCCGAAGTGATTTGGACACGCAACCTTCTGATCTGGAGTCAGACGCGCTACCGTTGCGCCACGGAGTCGATATATTGGCATCTCACTTCTTAGTTCGGAATCAAGTAACTTCTAGCTCATGTTGGGTTATAAAACATTATGACCCCGAAGTGATTTGGACACGCAACCTTCTGATCTGGAGCCAGACGCGCTACCGTTGCTCCACGGAGTCGATACGTTGGCATCTCACTTCTTAGTTCGGAATCAAGTAACTTCTAGCTCATGTTGGGTTATAAAACATTATGACCCCGACGTGATTTGAACACGCAACCTTCTGATCTGGAGCCAGACGCGCTACCGTTGCGCCACGGAGTCGATACGTTGGCATCTCACTTCTTAGTTCGGAATCAAGTAACTTCTAGCTCATGTTGGGTTATAAAACATTATGACCCCGAAGTGATTTGGACACGCAACCTTCTGATCTGGAGTCAGACGCGCTACCGTTGCGCCACGGAGTCGATATATTGGCAGCTCACTTCTTAGTTCGGAATCAAGTAACTTCTAGCTCATGTTGGGCTATAAAACATTATGACACCGACATAATTTGAACTGGCAACTCTCTGAATTGGAGTCTGACGCGCTACCGTTGCGCCACGGAGTCGATACGTTGGACTTTCAGTTCTTAGTTCGGATTCAAGTAACTTGTAGCTCATGTTGGGTTATAAAACATTTTGACCCCGACGTGATTTGAACACGCAACCTTCTGATATGGAGTCAGAAGCGCTACCGCTTCGCCACGGAGTCCACAATCAGTAGCACTTTAGCTCTTTGTACGAAATAAAGTACCTTCTAGCTCGTGCTGGGTTATAAAACATTATGACACCAACGTGATTTGAACACGAAACCTTCTGATCTGCAGTTAGACGCGCTACCGTTGCGCCACGGAGTCGATACGTTGGCATCTTACTTCTTAGTTCGGAATCAAGTAACTTCTAGCTCATGTTGGGTTATAAAGCATTATGACACCGACGTAATTTGAACTGGCAACTTTCTGAATTGGAGTCTGACGCGCTACCGTTGCGCCACGGAGTCGATACGTTGGAATTTTAGTTCTTAGTTCGGATTCAAGTAACTTCTAGCTCATGTTGTGTTATAAAACATTATGACCCCGAAGTGATTTGAACACGCAACCTTCTGATCTGGAGTCAGACGCGCTACCGTTGCGCCACGGAGTCGATACGTTGGCGTCTTACTTCTTAGTTCGGAATCAAGTAACTTCTAGCTCATGTTGGGTTATAAAACATTATGACCCCGAAGTGATTTGAACACGCAACCTTCTGATCTGGAGTCAGACGCGCTACCGTTGCGCCACGGAGTCGATACGGTGGCATCTTACTTCTTAGTTCGGAATCAAGTAACTTCTAGCTCATGTTGGGTTATAAAACATTTTGACCCCGACGTGATTTGAACACCCAACCTTCTGATCTGGAGTCACACGCGCTACCGTTGCGCCACGGAGTCGATACGGTGGCATCTCACTTCTTAGTTCGGAATCAAGTAACTTCTAGCTCATGTTGGGTTATAAAACATTTTGACCCCGACGTGATTTGAACACGCAACCTTCTTATCTGGAGTCAGACGCGCTACCGTTGCGCCACGGAGTCGATACGTTGACATCTTACTTCTTAGTTCGGAATCAAGTAACTTCTAGCTCATGTTGGGTTATAGAACATTATGACCCCGAAGTGATTTGAACACGCAACCTTCTGATCTGGAGTCAGACGCGCTACCGTTGCGCCACGGAATCGATATGTTGGCATCTCACTTCTTAGTTCGGAATCAAGTAACTTCTAGCTCATGTTGGGTTATAAAGCATTTTGACCCCGACGTGATTTGAACACGCAACCTTCTGATATGTAGACAGAAGCGCTACCGCTGCGCCACGGAGTTCACAATCAGTAGCACTTTAGCTCTTTGTACGAAATAAAGTATCTTCTAGCTCGTGCTGGGTTATAAAACATTATGAAACCAACGTGATTTGAACACGCAACCTTCTGATCTGCAGTCAGACGCGCTACCGTTGCGCCACGGAGTCGATACGTTGGCATCTTACTTCTTAGTTCGGAATCAAGTAACTTCTAGCTCATGTTGGGTTATAAAACATTATGACACCGACGTAATTTGAACTGGCAACTTTCTGAATTGGAGTCTGACGCGCTACCGTTGCGCCACGGAGTCGATACGGTGGCATCTTACTTCTTAGTTCGGAATCAAGTAACTTCTAGCTCATGTTGGGTTATAAAACATTATGACACCGACATAATTTGAACTGGCAACTTTCTGAATTGGAGTCTGACGCGCTACCGTTGCGCCACGGAGTCGATACGTTGAAATTTTAGTTCTTAGTTCGGATTCAAGTAACTTCTAGCTCATGTTGGGTTATAAAACATTATGACCCCGAAGTGATTTGGACACGCAACCTTCTGATCTGCAGTCAGACGCGCTACCGTTGCGCCACGGAGTCGATATATTGGCATCTCACTTCTTAGTTCGGAATCAAGTAACTTCTAGCTCATGTTGGGCTATAAAACATTATGACACCGACATAATTTGAACTGGCAACTCTCTGAATTGGAGTCTGACGCGCTACCGTTGCGCCACGGAGTCGATACGTTGGAATTTTAGTTCTTAGTTCGGATTCAAGTAACTTCTAGCTCATGTTGTGTTATAAAACATTATGACCCCGACGTGATTTGAACACGCAACCTTCTGATCTGGAGTCAGACGCGCTACCGTTGCGCCACGGAGTCGATACGTTGGCATCTTACTTCTTAGTTCGGAATCAAGTAACTTCTAGCTCATGTTGGGTTTAAAACATTATGACCCCGAAGTGATTTGAACACGCAACCTTCTGATCAGGAGTCAGACGCGCTACCGTTGCGCCTCGGAGGCGATACGTTGGCATCTTACTTCTTAGTTCGGAATCAAGTAACTTCTAGCTCATGTTGTGTTTAAAACATTATGACCCCGACGTGATTTAAACACGCAACCTTCTGATCTGCAGTCAGACGCGCTACCGTTGCGCCACGGAGTCGATACGTTGGCATCTTACTTCTTAGTTCGGAATCAAGTAACTTCTAGCTCATGTTGGGTTATAAAACATTTTGACCCCGACGTGATTTAAACACGCAACCTTCTGATATGGAGTCAGAAGCGCTACCGCTGCGCCACGGAGTCCACAATCAGTAACACTTTAGCTCTTTGTACGAAATAAAGTACCTTCTAGCTCGTGCTGGGTTATAAAACATTATGACACCAACGTGATTTGAACACGCAACCTTCTGATCTGGAGTCACACGCGCTACCGTTGCGCCACGGAGTCGATACGTTGGAATCTTACTTCTTAGTTCGGAATCAAGTAACTTCTAGCTCATGTTGGGTTATAAAACATTATGACACCGACGTAATTTGAACTGGCAACTTTCTGAATTGGAGTCTGACGCGCTACCGTTGCGCCACGGAGTCGATACGGTGGCATCTTACTTCTTAGTTCGGAATCAAGTAACTTCTAGCTCATGTTGGGTTATAAAACATTATGACCCCGAAGTGATTTGGACACGCAACCTTCTGATCTGCAGTCAGACGCGCTACCGTTGCGCCACGGAGTCGATATATTGGCATCTCACTTCTTAGTTCGGAATCAAGTAACTTCTAGCTCATGTTGGGCTATAAAACATTATGACACCGACATAATTTGAACTGGCAACTCTCTGAATTGGAGTCTGACGCGCTACCGTTGCGCCACGGAGTCGATACGTTGGAATTTTAGTTCTTAGTTCGGATTCAAGTAACTTCTAGCTCATGTTGTGTTATAAAACATTATGACCCCGACGTGATTTGAACACGCAACCTTCTGATCTGGAGTCAGACGCGCTACCGTTGCGCCACGGAGTCGATACGTTGGCATCTTACTTCTTAGTTCGGAATCAAGTAACTTCTAGCTCATGTTGGGTTTAAAACATTATGACCCCGAAGTGATCTGAACACGCAACCTTCTGATCAGGAGTCAGACGCGCTACCGTTGCGCCACGGAGTCGATACGTTGGCATCTTACTTCTTAGTTCGGAATCAAGTAACTTCTAGCTCATGTTGTGTTATAAAACATTATGACCCCGACGTGATTTGAACACGCAACCTTCTGATCTGGAGTCAGACGCGCTACCGTTGCGCCACGGAGTCGATACGTTGGCATCTTACTTCTTAGTTCGGAATCAAGTAACTTCTAGCTCGTGCTGGGTTATAAAACATTATGACACCAACGTGATTTGAACACGCAACCTTCTGATCTGTAGTCAGACGCGCTACCGTTGCGCCACGTAGTCGATACGTTTGCATCTTACTTCTTAGTTCGGAATCAAGTAACTTCTAGCTCATGTTGGGTTATAAAACATTATGACACCGACGTAATTTGAACTGGCAACTTTCTGAATTGGAGTCTGACGCGCTACCGTTGCGCCACGGAGTCGATACGTTGGAATTTTAGTTCTTAGTTCGGATTCAAGGAACTTCTAGCTCATGTTGTGTTATAAAACATTATGACCCCGACGTGATTTGAACACGCAACCTTCTGATCTGGAGTCAGACGCGCTACCGTTGCGCCACGGAGTCGATACGTTGGCATCTTACTTCTTAGTTCGGAATCAAGTAACTTCTAGCTCATGTTGGGTTATAAAACATTATGACCCCGAAGTGATTTGAACACGCAACCTTCTGATCTGGAGTCACACGCGCTACCGTTGCGCCACGGAGTCGATACGTTGGAATTTTAGTTCTTAGTTCGGATTCAAGTAACTTCTAGCTCATGTTGTGTTATAAAACATTATGACCCCGACGTGATTTGAACACGCAACCTTCTGATCTGGAGTCAGACGCGCTACCGTTGCGCCACGGAGTCGATACGTTGGCATCTTACTTCTTAGTTCGGAATCAAGTAACTTCTAGCTCATGTTGGGTTATAAAACATTATGACACCAACGTGATTTGAACACGCAACCTTCTGATCTGGAGTCAGACGCGCTACCGTTGCGCCACGGCGTCGATATGTTGGCATCTTACTTCTTAGTTCGGAATCAAGTAACTTCTAGCTCATGTTGGGTTATCAAACATTTTGACCCCGACGTGATTTGAACACGCAACCTTCTGATCTGGAGTCACACGGGCTACCGTTGCGCCACGGAGTCGATACGTTGGCATCTTACTTCTTAGTTCGGAATCAAGTAACTTCTAGCTCATGTTGTGTTATAAAACATATGACCCCGACGTGATTTGAACACGCAACCTTCTGATCTGGAGTCAGACGCGCTACCGTTGCGCCACGGAGTCGATATGTTGGCATCTTACTTCTTAGTTCGGAATCAAGTAACTTCTAGCTCATGTTGGGTTATAAAACATTTTGACCCCGACGTGATTTGAACACGCAACCTTCTGATATGGAGTCAGAAGCGCTACCGCTGCGCCACGGAGTCCACAATCAGTAGCACTTTAGCTCTTTGTACGAAATAAAGTACCTTCTAGCTCGTGCTGGGTTATAAAACATTATGACACCAACGTGATTTGAACACGCAACCTTCTGATCTGCAGTCAGACGCGCTACCGTTGCGCCACGGAGTCGATACGTTGGAATCTTACTTCTTAGTTCGGAATCAAGTAACTTCTAGCTCATGTTGGGTTATAAAACATTATGGCACCAGCGTGATTTCAACACGCAACCTTCTGATCTGGAGTCAGACGCGCTACCGTTGCGCCACGGAGTCCACAATCAGTAGCACTTTAGCTCTTTGTACGAAATAAAGTACCTTCTAGCTCGTGCTGGGTTACAAAACATTATGACCCCGACGTGATTTGAACACGCAACCTTCTGATCTGGAGTCAGACGCGCTACCGTTGCGTCACGGAGTCGATATGTTGGCATCTTACTTCTTAGTTCGGAATCAAGTAACTTCTAGCTCATGTTGGGTTATAAAACATTATGACCCCGAAGTGATTTGAAAACGCAACCTTCTGATCTGGAGTCAGACGCGCTACCGTTGCGCCACGGAGTCGATATGTTGGCATCTCACTTCTTAGTTCGGAAACAAGTAACTTCTAGCTCATGTTGGGTTATAAAGCATTTTGACCCCGACGTGATTTGAACACGCTACCTTCTGATATGTATTCAGAAGCGCTACCGCTGCGCCAGGGAGTCCACAATCAGTAGCACTTTAGCTCTTTGTACGAAATAAAGTATCTTCTAGCTCGTGCTGGGTTATAATACATTATGAAACCAGCGTGATTTGAACACGCAACCTTCTGATCTGGAGTCAGACGCGCTACCGTTGCGCCACGGAGTCGATATGTTGGCATCTCACTTCTTAGTTCGGAATCAAGTAACTTCTAGCTCATGTTGGGTTATAAAGCATTTTGACCCCGACGTGATTTGAACACGCAACCTTCTGATATGTAGTCAGAAGCGCTACCGCTGCGCCACGGAGTCCACAATCAGTAACACTTTAGCTCTTTGTACGAAATAAAATATCTTCTAGCTCGTGCTGGGTTATAAAACATTATGAAACCAACGTGATTTGAACACGCAACCTTCTAATCTGCAGTCAGACGCGCTACCGTTGCGCCACGGAGTCGATACGTTGGCATCTTACTTCTTAGTTCGGAATCAAGTAACTTCTAGCTCATGTTGGGTTATAAAACATTATGACCCCGACGTGATTTGAACACGCAACCTTCTAATCTGCAGTCAGTCGCGCTACCGTTGCGCCACGGAGTCGATATGTTGGCATCTTACTTCTTAGTTCGGAATCAAGTAACTTCTAGCTCATGTTGGGTTATAAAACATTATGACCCCGACGTGATTTGAACACGCAACCTTCTGATCTGGAGTCTGACGCGCTACCGTTGCGCCACGGAGTCGATACGTTGGCATCTTACTTCTTAGTTCGGAATCAAGTAACTTCTAGCTCATGTTGGGTTATAAAACATTATGACCCCGACGTGATTTGAACACGCAACCTTCTGATCTGGAGCCAAACGCGCTACCGTTGCGCCACGGAGTCGATACGTTGGCATCTTACCTCTTAGTTCGGAATCAAGTAACTTCTAGCTCATGTTGGGTTATAAAACATTATGACCCCGACGTGATTTGAACACGCAACCTTCTGATCTGGAGTCAGACGCGCTACCGTTGCGCCACGGAGTCGATATGTTGGCATCTTACTTCTTAGTTCGGAATCAAGTAACTTCTAGCTCATGTTGGGTTATAAAACATTATGACACCGACGTAATTTGAACTGGCAACTTTCTGAATTGGAGTCTGACGCGCTACCGTTGCGCCACGGAGTCGATACGGTGGCATCTTACTTCTTAGTTCGGAATCAAGTAACTTCTAGCTCATGTTGGGTTATAAAACATTATGACCCCGAAGTGATTTGGACACGCAACCTTCTGATCTGGAGTCAGACGCGCTACCGTTGCGCCACGGAGTCGATATATTGGCATCTCACTTCTTAGTTCGGAATCAAGTAACTTCTAGCTCATGTTGGGCTATAAAACATTATGACACCGACATAATTTGAACTGGCAACTCTCTGAACTGGAGTCTGACGCGCTACCGTTGCGCCACGGAGTCGATACGTTGGAATTTTAGTTCTTAGTTCGGCTTCAAGTAACTTCTAGCTCATGTTGTGTTATAAAACATTATGACCCCGACGTGATTTGAACACGCAACCTTCTGATCTGGAGTCAGACGCGCTACCGTTGCGCCACGGAGTCGATACGTTGGCATCTTACTTCTTAGTTCGGAATCAAGTAACTTCTAGCTCATGTTGGGTTTAAAACATTATGACCCCGAAGTGATTTGAACACGCAACCTTCTGATCTGGAGTCAGACGCGCTACCGTTGCGCCACGGCGTCGATATGTTGGCATCTTACTTCTTAGTTCGGAATCAAGTAACTTCTAGCTCATTTTGGGTTTAAAACATTATGACCCCGAAGTGATTTGAACACGCAACCTTCTGATCTGGAGTCAGACGCGCTACCGTTGCGCCACGGCGTCGATATGTTGGCATCTTACTTCTTAGTTCGGAATCAAGTAACTTCTAGCTCATGTTGGGTTTAAAACATTATGACCCCGACGTGATTTGAACACGCAACCTTCTGATATGGAGTCAGAAGCGCTACCGCTGCGCCACGGAGTCCACAATTAGTAGCACTTTAGCTCTTTGTACGAAATAAAGTACCTTCTAGCTCATGTTGGGTTATAAAACATTATGACACCAACGTGATTTGAACACGCAACCTTCTGATCAGCAGTCAGACGCGCTACCGTTGCGCCACGGAGTCGATATGTTGGCATCTTACTTCTTAGTTCGGAATCAAGTAACTTCTAGCTCATGTTGTGTTATAATACATTATGACCACGACGTGATTTGAACACGCAACCTTCTGATCTGGAGTCAGACGCGCTAACGTTGCGCCACGGACCCGATACAAAAGCAGCTTATTTCTTAGTTCGGATTCAAGTAACTTCTAGCTCATGTTGTGTTATAAAACATTATGACCCCGAAGTGATTTGAACACGCAACCTTCTGACCTGGAGTCAGATGCCCTACCGTTGCGCCACGGAGTCGATACGGTGGCATTTTACTTCTTAGTTCGGAATCAAGTAACTTCTAGCTCATGTTGGGTTATAAAACATTATGACCCCGAAGTGATTTGGACACGCAACCTTCTGATCTGGAGTCAGACGCGCTACCGTTGCGCCACGGAGTCGATATATTGGCATCTCACTTCTTAGTTCGGAATCAAGTAACTTCTAGCTCATGTTGGGTTATAAAACATTATGACCCCGAAGTGATTTGGACACGCAACCTTCTGATCTGGAGCCAGACGCGCTACCGTTGCTCCACGGAGTCGATACGTTGGCATCTCACTTCTTAGTTCGGAATCAAGTAACTTCTAGCTCATGTTGGGTTATAAAACATTATGACCCCGACGTGATTTGAACACGCAACCTTCTGATCTGGAGCCAGACGCGCTACCGTTGCGCCACGGAGTCGATACGTTGGCATCTCACTTCTTAGTTCGGAATCAAGTAACTTCTAGCTCATGTTGGGTTATAAAACATTATGACCCCGAAGTGATTTGGACACGCAACCTTCTGATCTGGAGTCAGACGCGCTACCGTTGCGCCACGGAGTCGATATATTGGCAGCTCACTTCTTAGTTCGGAATCAAGTAACTTCTAGCTCATGTTGGGCTATAAAACATTATGACACCGACATAATTTGAACTGGCAACTCTCTGAATTGGAGTCTGACGCGCTACCGTTGCGCCACGGAGTCGATACGTTGGACTTTCAGTTCTTAGTTCGGATTCAAGTAACTTGTAGCTCATGTTGGGTTATAAAACATTTTGACCCCGACGTGATTTGAACACGCAACCTTCTGATATGGAGTCAGAAGCGCTACCGCTTCGCCACGGAGTCCACAATCAGTAGCACTTTAGCTCTTTGTACGAAATAAAGTACCTTCTAGCTCGTGCTGGGTTATAAAACATTATGACACCAACGTGATTTGAACACGAAACCTTCTGATCTGCAGTTAGACGCGCTACCGTTGCGCCACGGAGTCGATACGTTGGCATCTTACTTCTTAGTTCGGAATCAAGTAACTTCTAGCTCATGTTGGGTTATAAAGCATTATGACACCGACGTAATTTGAACTGGCAACTTTCTGAATTGGAGTCTGACGCGCTACCGTTGCGCCACGGAGTCGATACGTTGGAATTTTAGTTCTTAGTTCGGATTCAAGTAACTTCTAGCTCATGTTGTGTTATAAAACATTATGACCCCGAAGTGATTTGAACACGCAACCTTCTGATCTGGAGTCAGACGCGCTACCGTTGCGCCACGGAGTCGATACGTTGGCATCTTACTTCTTAGTTCGGAATCAAGTAACTTCTAGCTCATGTTGGGTTATAAAACATTATGACCCCGAAGTGATTTGAACACGCAACCTTCTGATCTGGAGTCAGACGCGCTACCGTTGCGCCACGGAGTCGATACGGTGGCATCTTACTTCTTAGTTCGGAATCAAGTAACTTCTAGCTCATGTTGGGTTATAAAACATTTTGACCCCGACGTGATTTGAACACCCAACCTTCTGATCTGGAGTCACACGCGCTACCGTTGCGCCACGGAGTCGATACGGTGGCATCTCACTTCTTAGTTCGGAATCAAGTAACTTCTAGCTCATGTTGGGTTATAAAACATTTTGACCCCGACGTGATTTGAACACGCAACCTTCTTATCTGGAGTCAGACGCGCTACCGTTGCGCCACGGAGTCGATACGTTGACATCTTACTTCTTAGTTCGGAATCAAGTAACTTCTAGCTCATGTTGGGTTATAGAACATTATGACCCCGAAGTGATTTGAACACGCAACCTTCTGATCTGGAGTCAGACGCGCTACCGTTGCGCCACGGAATCGATATGTTGGCATCTCACTTCTTAGTTCGGAATCAAGTAACTTCTAGCTCATGTTGGGTTATAAAGCATTTTGACCCCGACGTGATTTGAACACGCAACCTTCTGATATGTAGACAGAAGCGCTACCGCTGCGCCACGGAGTTCACAATCAGTAGCACTTTAGCTCTTTGTACGAAATAAAGTATCTTCTAGCTCGTGCTGGGTTATAAAACATTATGAAACCAACGTGATTTGAACACGCAACCTTCTGATCTGCAGTCAGACGCGCTACCGTTGCGCCACGGAGTCGATACGTTGGCATCTTACTTCTTAGTTCGGAATCAAGTAACTTCTAGCTCATGTTGGGTTATAAAACATTATGACACCGACGTAATTTGAACTGGCAACTTTCTGAATTGGAGTCTGACGCGCTACCGTTGCGCCACGGAGTCGATACGGTGGCATCTTACTTCTTAGTTCGGAATCAAGTAACTTCTAGCTCATGTTGGGTTATAAAACATTATGACACCGACATAATTTGAACTGGCAACTTTCTGAATTGGAGTCTGACGCGCTACCGTTGCGCCACGGAGTCGATACGTTGAAATTTTAGTTCTTAGTTCGGATTCAAGTAACTTCTAGCTCATGTTGGGTTATAAAACATTATGACCCCGAAGTGATTTGGACACGCAACCTTCTGATCTGCAGTCAGACGCGCTACCGTTGCGCCACGGAGTCGATATATTGGCATCTCACTTCTTAGTTCGGAATCAAGTAACTTCTAGCTCATGTTGGGCTATAAAACATTATGACACCGACATAATTTGAACTGGCAACTCTCTGAATTGGAGTCTGACGCGCTACCGTTGCGCCACGGAGTCGATACGTTGGAATTTTAGTTCTTAGTTCGGATTCAAGTAACTTCTAGCTCATGTTGTGTTATAAAACATTATGACCCCGACGTGATTTGAACACGCAACCTTCTGATCTGGAGTCAGACGCGCTACCGTTGCGCCACGGAGTCGATACGTTGGCATCTTACTTCTTAGTTCGGAATCAAGTAACTTCTAGCTCATGTTGGGTTTAAAACATTATGACCCCGAAGTGATTTGAACACGCAACCTTCTGATCAGGAGTCAGACGCGCTACCGTTGCGCCTCGGAGGCGATACGTTGGCATCTTACTTCTTAGTTCGGAATCAAGTAACTTCTAGCTCATGTTGTGTTATAAAACATTATGACCCCGACGTGATTTGAACACGCAACCTTCTGATCTGGAGTCAGACGCGCTACCGTTGCGCCACGGAGTCGATACGTTGGCATCTTACTTCTTAGTTCGGAATCAAGTAACTTCTAGCTCATGTTGGGTTATAAAGCATTTTGACCCCGACGTGATTTGAACACGCAACCTTCTGATATGGAGTCAGAAGCGCTACCGCTTCGCCACGAAGTCCACAATCAGTAGCACTTTAGCTCTTTGTACGAAATAAAGTATCTTCTAGCTCGTGCTGGGTTATAAAACATTATGACACCAACGTGATTTGAACACGCAACCTTCTGATCTGTAGTCAGACGCGCTACCGTTGCGCCACGTAGTCGATACGTTTGCATCTTACTTCTTAGTTCGGAATCAAGTAACTTCTAGCTCATGTTGGGTTATAAAACATTATGACACCGACGTAATTTGAACTGGCAACTTTCTGAATTGGAGTCTGACGCGCTACCGTTGCGCCACGGAGTCGATACGTTGGAATTTTAGTTCTTAGTTCGGATTCAAGGAACTTCTAGCTCATGTTGTGTTATAAAACATTATGACCCCGACGTGATTTGAACACGCAACCTTCTGATCTGGAGTCAGACGCGCTACCGTTGCGCCACGGAGTCGATACGTTGGCATCTTACTTCTTAGTTCGGAATCAAGTAACTTCTAGCTCATGTTGGGTTATAAAACATTATGACCCCGAAGTGATTTGAACACGCAACCTTCTGATCTGGAGTCACACGCGCTACCGTTGCGCCACGGAGTCGATACGTTGGAATTTTAGTTCTTAGTTCGGATTCAAGTAACTTCTAGCTCATGTTGTGTTATAAAACATTATGACCCCGACGTGATTTGAACACGCAACCTTCTGATCTGGAGTCAGACGCGCTACCGTTGCGCCACGGAGTCGATACGTTGGCATCTTACTTCTTAGTTCGGAATCAAGTAACTTCTAGCTCATGTTGGGTTATAAAACATTATGACACCAACGTGATTTGAACACGCAACCTTCTGATCTGGAGTCAGACGCGCTACCGTTGCGCCACGGCGTCGATATGTTGGCATCTTACTTCTTAGTTCGGAATCAAGTAACTTCTAGCTCATGTTGGGTTTAAAACATTATGACCCCGAAGTGATTTGAACACGCAACCTTCTGATCTGGAGTCAGACGCGCTACCGTTGCGCCACGGAGTCGATACGTTAGCATCTTACTTCTTAGTTCGGAATCAAGTAACTTCTAGCTCATGTTGGGTTATCAAACATTTTGACCCCGACGTGATTTGAACACGCAACCTTCTGATCTGGTGTCACACGCGCTACCGTTGCGCCACGGAGTCGATACGTTGGCATCTTACTTCTTAGTTCGGAATCAAGTAACTTCTAGCTCATGTTGTGTTATAAAACATTATGACCCCGACGTGATTTGAACACGCAACCTTCTGATCTGGAGTCAGACGCGCTACCGTTGCGCCACGGAGTCGATATATTGGCATCTTACTTCTTAGTTCGGAATCAAGTAACTTCTAGCTCATGTTGGGTTATAAAACATTTTGACCCCGACGTGATTTGAACACGCAACCTTCTGATATGGAGTCAGAAGCGCTACCGCTGCGCCACGGAGTCCACAATCAGTAGCACTTTAGCTCTTTGTACGAAATAAAGTACCTTCTAGCTCGTGCTGGGTTATAAAACATTATGACACCAACGTGATTTGAACGCGCAACCTTCTGATCTGCAGCCAGACGCGCTACCGTTGCGCCACGGAGTCGATACGTTGGAATCTTACTTCTTAGTTCGGAATCAAGTAACTTCTAGCTCATGTTGGGTTATAAAACATTATGGCACCAGCGTGATTTCAACACGCAACCTTCTGATCTGGAGTCAGACGCGCTACCGTTGCGCCACGGAGTCCACAATCAGTAGCACTTTAGCTCTTTGTACGAAATAAAGTACCTTCTAGCTCGTGCTGGGTTACAAAACATTATGACCCCGACGTGATTTGAACACGCAACCTCCTGATCTGGAGTCAGACGCGCTACCGTTGCGTCACGGAGTCGATATGTTGGCATCTTACTTCTTAGTTCGGAATCAAGTAACTTCTAGCTCATGTTGGGTTATAAAACATTATGACACTGACGTAATTTGAACTGGCAACTTTCTGAATTGGAGTCTGACCCGCTACCGTTGCGCCACGGAGCTGATACGTTGGAATTTTAGTTCTTAGTTCGGATTCAAGTAACTTCTAGCTCATGTTGGGTTATAAAACATTATGACCCCGACGTGATTTGAACACGCAACCTTCTGATCTGGAGTCAGAAGCGCTACCGTTGCGCCACGGAGTCGATAGGTTGGCATCTTACTTCTTAGTTCGGAATCAAGTAACTTCTAGCTCATGTTGTGTTATAAAACATTTTGACCCCGACGTGATTTGAACACGCAACCTTCTGATATGGAGTCAGAAGCGCTACCGCTTCGCCACGGAGTCCACAATCAGTAGCACTTTAGCTCTTGTACGAAATAAAGTATCTTCTAGCTCGTGCTGGGTTATAAAACATTATGACACCAACGTGATTTGAACACGCAACCTTCTGATCTGGAGTCAGACGCGCTACCGTTGCGCCACGGAGTCGATACGTTGGCATCTTACTTCTTAGTTCGGAATCAAGTAACTTCTAGCTCATGTTGGGTTATAAAACATTATGACCCCGAAGTGATTTGAAAACGGAACCTTCTGATCTGGAGTCAGACGCGCTACCGTTGCGCCACGGAGTCGATATGTTGGCATCTCACTTCTTAGTTCGGAATCAAGTAACTTCTAGCTCATGTTGGGTTATAAAGCATTTTGACCCCGACGTGATTTGAACACGCTACCTTCTGATATGTATTCAGAAGCGCTACCGCTGCGCCAGGATGTCCACAATCAGTAGCACTTTAGCTCTTTGTACGAAATAAAGTATCTTCTAGCTCGTGCTGGGTTATAATACATTATGAAACCAGCGTGATTTGAACACGCAACCTTCTGATCTGGAGTCAGACGCGCTTCCGTTGCGCCACGGAGTCGATATGTTGGCATCTCACTTCTTAGTTCGGAATCAAGTAACTTCTAGCTCATGTTGGGTTATAAAGCATTTTGACCCCGACGTGATTTGAACACGCAACCTTCTGATATGTAGTCAGAAGCGCTACCGCTGCGCCACGGAGTCCACAATCAGTAACACTTTAGCTCTTTGTACGAAATAAAGTATCTTCTAGCTCGTGCTGGGTTATAAAACATTATGAAAACAACGTGATTTGAACACGCAACCTTCTAATCTGCAGTCAGACGCGCTACCGTTGCGCCACGGAGTCGATACGTTGGCATCTTACTTCTTAGTTCGGAATCAAGTAACTTCTAGCTCATGTTGGGTTATAAAACATTATGACCCCGACGTGATTTGAACACGCAACCTTCTAATCTGCAGTCAGACGCGCTACCGTTGCGCCACGGAGTCGATATGTTGGCATCTTACTTCTTAGTTCGGAATCAAGTAACTTCTAGCTCATGTTGGGTTATAAAACATTATGACCCCGACGTGATTTGAACACGCAACCTTCTGATCTGGAGTCTGACGCGCTACCGTTGCGCCACGGAGTCGATACGTTGGCATCTTACTTCTTAGTTCGGAATCAAGTAACTTCTAGCTCATGTTGGGTTATAAAACATTATGACCCCGACGTGATTTGAACACGCAACCTTCTGATCTGGAGCCAAACGCGCTACCGTTGCGCCACGGAGTCGATACGTTGGCATCTTACCTCTTAGTTCGGAATCAAGTAACTTCTAGCTCATGTTGGGTTATAAAACATTATGACCCCGACGTGATTTGAACACGCAACCTTCTGATCTGGAGTCAGACGCGCTACCGTTGCGCCACGGAGTCGATATGTTGGCATCTTACTTCTTAGTTCGGAATCAAGTAACTTCTAGCTCATGTTGGGTTATAAAACATTATGACACCGACGTAATTTGAACTGGCAACTTTCTGAATTGGAGTCTGACGCGCTACCGTTGCGCCACGGAGTCGATACGGTGGCATCTTACTTCTTAGTTCGGAATCAAGTAACTTCTAGCTCATGTTGGGTTATAAAACATTATGACCCCGAAGTGATTTGGACACGCAACCTTCTGATCTGGAGTCAGACGCGCTACCGTTGCGCCACGGAGTCGATATATTGGCATCTCACTTCTTAGTTCGGAATCAAGTAACTTCTAGCTCATGTTGGGCTATAAAACATTATGACACCGACATAATTTGAACTGGCAACTCTCTGAATTGGAGTCTGACGCGCTACCGTTGCGCCACGGAGTCGATACGTTGGAATTTTAGTTCTTAGTTCGGATTCAAGTAACTTCTAGCTCATGTTGTGTTATAAAACATTATGACCCCGACGTGATTTGAACACGCAACCTTCTGATCTGGAGTCAGACGCGCTACCGTTGCGCCACGGAGTCGATACGTTGGCATCTTACTTCTTAGTTCGGAATCAAGTAACTTCTAGCTCATGTTGGGTTTAAAACATTATGACCCCGAAGTGATTTGAACACGCAACCTTCTGATCTGGAGTCAGACGCGCTACCGTTGCGCCACGGCGTCGATATGTTGGCATCTTACTTCTTAGTTCGGAATCAAGTAACTTCTAGCTCATGTTGGGTTTAAAACATTATGACCCCGAAGTGATTTGAACACGCAACCTTCTGATCTGGAGTCAGACGCGCTACCGTTGCGCCACGGCGTCGATATGTTGGCATCTTACTTCTTAGTTCGGAATCAAGTAACTTCTAGCTCATGTTGGGTTTAAAACATTATGACCCCGACGTGATTTGAACACGCAACCTTCTGATATGGAGTCAGAAGCGCTACCGCTTCGCCACGAAGTCCACAATCAGTAGCACTTTAGCTCTTTGTACGAAATAAAGTATCTTCTAGCTCGTGCTGGGTTATAAAACATTATGACACCAACGTGATTTGAACACGCAACCTTCTGATCTGTAGTCAGACGCGCTACCGTTGCGCCACGTAGTCGATACGTTTGCATCTTACTTCTTAGTTCGGAATCAAGTAACTTCTAGCTCATGTTGGGTTATAAAACATTATGACACCGACGTAATTTGAACTGGCAACTTTCTGAATTGGAGTCTGACGAGCTACCGTTGCGCCACGGAGTCGATACGTTGGAATTTTAGTTCTTAGTTCGGATTCAAGGAACTTCTAGCTCATGTTGTGTTATAAAACATTATGACCCCGACGTGATTTGAACACGCAACCTTCTGATCTGGAGTCAGACGCGCTACCGTTGCGCCACGGAGTCGATACGTTGGCATCTTACTTCTTAGTTCGGAATCAAGTAACTTCTAGCTCATGTTGGGTTATAAAACATTATGACCCCGAAGTGATTTGAACACGCAACCTTCTGATCTGGAGTCACACGCGCTACCGTTGCGCCACGGAGTCGATACGTTGGAATTTTAGTTCTTAGTTCGGATTCAAGTAACTTCTAGCTCATGTTGTGTTATAAAACATTATGACCCCGACGTGATTTGAACACGCAACCTTCTGATCTGGAGTCAGACGCGCTACCGTTGCGCCACGGAGTCGATACGTTGGCATCTTACTTCTTAGTTCGGAATCAAGTAACTTCTAGCTCATGTTGGGTTATAAAACATTATGACACCAACGTGATTTGAACACGCAACCTTCTGATCTGGAGTCAGACGCGCTACCGTTGCGCCACGGCGTCGATATGTTGGCATCTTACTTCTTAGTTCGGAATCAAGTAACTTCTAGCTCATGTTGGGTTTAAAACATTATGACCCCGAAGTGATTTGAACACGCAACCTTCTGATCTGGAGTCAGACGCGCTACCGTTGCGCCACGGAGTCGATACGTTAGCATCTTACTTCTTAGTTCGGAATCAAGTAACTTCTAGCTCATGTTGGGTTATCAAACATTTTGACCCCGACGTGATTTGAACACGCAACCTTCTGATCTGGTGTCACACGCGCTACCGTTGCGCCACGGAGTCGATACGTTGGCATCTTACTTCTTAGTTCGGAATCAAGTAACTTCTAGCTCATGTTGTGTTATAAAACATTATGACCCCGACGTGATTTGAACACGCAACCTTCTGATCTGGAGTCAGACGCGCTACCGTTGCGCCACGGAGTCGATATGTTGGCATCTTACTTCTTAGTTCGGAATCAAGTAACTTCTAGCTCATGTTGGGTTATAAAACATTTTGACCCCGACGTGATTTGAACACGCAACCTTCTGATATGGAGTCAGAAGCGCTACCGCTGCGCCACGGAGTCCACAATCAGTAGCACTTTAGCTCTTTGTACGAAATAAAGTACCTTCTAGCTCGTGCTGGGTTATAAAACATTATGACACCAACGTGATTTGAACGCGCAACCTTCTGATCTGCAGCCAGACGCGCTACCGTTGCGCCACGGAGTCGATACGTTGGAATCTTACTTCTTAGTTCGGAATCAAGTAACTTCTAGCTCATGTTGGGTTATAAAACATTATGGCACCAGCGTGATTTCAACACGCAACCTTCTGATCTGGAGTCAGACGCGCTACCGTTGCGCCACGGAGTCCACAATCAGTAGCACTTTAGCTCTTTGTACGAAATAAAGTACCTTCTAGCTCGTGCTGGGTTACAAAACATTATGACCCCGACGTGATTTGAACACGCAACCTCCTGATCTGGAGTCAGACGCGCTACCGTTGCGTCACGGAGTCGATATGTTGGCATCTTACTTCTTAGTTCGGAATCAAGTAACTTCTAGCTCATGTTGGGTTATAAAACATTATGACACCGACGTAATTTGAACTGGCAACTTTCTGAATTGGAGTCTGACCCGCTACCGTTGCGCCACGGAGCTGATACGTTGGAATTTTAGTTCTTAGTTCGGATTCAAGTAACTTCTAGCTCATGTTGGGTTATAAAACATTATGACCCCGACGTGATTTGAACACGCAACCTTCTGATCTGGAGTCAGAAGCGCTACCGTTGCGCCACGGAGTCGATACGTTGGCATCTTACTTCTTAGTTCGGAATCAAGTAACTTCTAGCTCATGTTGTGTTATAAAACATTTTGACCCCGACGTGATTTGAACACGCAACCTTCTGATATGGAGTCAGAAGCGCTACCGCTTCGCCACGGAGTCCACAATCAGTAGCACTTTAGCTCTTGTACGAAATAAAGTATCTTCTAGCTCGTGCTGGGTTATAAAACATTATGACACCAACGTGATTTGAACACGCAACCTTCTGATCTGGAGTCAGACGCGCTACCGTTGCGCCACGGAGTCGATACGTTGGCATCTTACTTCTTAGTTCGGAATCAAGTAACTTCTAGCTCATGTTGGGTTATAAAACATTATGACCCCGAAGTGATTTGAAAACGGAACCTTCTGATCTGGAGTCAGACGCGCTACCGTTGCGCCACGGAGTCGATATGTTGGCATCTCACTTCTTAGTTCGGAATCAAGTAACTTCTAGCTCATGTTGGGTTATAAAGCATTTTGACCCCGACGTGATTTGAACACGCTACCTTCTGATATGTATTCAGAAGCGCTACCGCTGCGCCAGGATGTCCACAATCAGTAGCACTTTAGCTCTTTGTACGAAATAAAGTATCTTCTAGCTCGTGCTGGGTTATAATACATTATGAAACCAGCGTGATTTGAACACGCAACCTTCTGATCTGGAGTCAGACGCGCTTCCGTTGCGCCACGGAGTCGATATGTTGGCATCTCACTTCTTAGTTCGGAATCAAGTAACTTCTAGCTCATGTTGGGTTATAAAGCATTTTGACCCCGACGTGATTTGAACACGCAACCTTCTGATATGTAGTCAGAAGCGCTACCGCTGCGCCACGGAGTCCACAATCAGTAACACTTTAGCTCTTTGTACGAAATAAAGTATCTTCTAGCTCGTGCTGGGTTATAAAACATTATGAAAACAACGTGATTTGAACACGCAACCTTCTAATCTGCAGTCAGACGCGCTACCGTTGCGCCACGGAGTCGATACGTTGGCATCTTACTTCTTAGTTCGGAATCAAGTAACTTCTAGCTCATGTTGGGTTATAAAACATTATGACCCCGACGTGATTTGAACACGCAACCTTCTAATCTGCAGTCAGACGCGCTACCGTTGCGCCACGGAGTCGATATGTTGGCATCTTACTTCTTAGTTCGGAATCAAGTAACTTCTAGCTCATGTTGGGTTATAAAACATTATGACCCCGACGTGATTTGAACACGCAACCTTCTGATCTGGAGTCTGACGCGCTACCGTTGCGCCACGGAGTCGATACGTTGGCATCTTACTTCTTAGTTCGGAATCAAGTAACTTCTAGCTCATGTTGGGTTATAAAACATTATGACCCCGACGTGATTTGAACACGCAACCTTCTGATCTGGAGCCAAACGCGCTACCGTTGCGCCACGGAGTCGATACGTTGGCATCTTACCTCTTAGTTCGGAATCAAGTAACTTCTAGCTCATGTTGGGTTATAAAACATTATGACCCCGACGTGATTTGAACACGCAACCTTCTGATCTGGAGTCAGACGCGCTACCGTTGCGCCACGGAGTCGATATGTTGGCATCTTACTTCTTAGTTCGGAATCAAGTAACTTCTAGCTCATGTTGGGTTATAAAACATTATGACACCGACGTAATTTGAACTGGCAACTTTCTGAATTGGAGTCTGACGCGCTACCGTTGCGCCACGGAGTCGATACGGTGGCATCTTACTTCTTAGTTCGGAATCAAGTAACTTCTAGCTCATGTTGGGTTATAAAACATTATGACCCCGAAGTGATTTGGACACGCAACCTTCTGATCTGGAGTCAGACGCGCTACCGTTGCGCCACGGAGTCGATATATTGGCATCTCACTTCTTAGTTCGGAATCAAGTAACTTCTAGCTCATGTTGGGCTATAAAACATTATGACACCGACATAATTTGAACTGGCAACTCTCTGAATTGGAGTCTGACGCGCTACCGTTGCGCCACGGAGTCGATACGTTGGAATTTTAGTTCTTAGTTCGGATTCAAGTAACTTCTAGCTCATGTTGTGTTATAAAACATTATGACCCCGACGTGATTTGAACACGCAACCTTCTGATCTGGAGTCAGACGCGCTACCGTTGCGCCACGGAGTCGATACGTTGGCATCTTACTTCTTAGTTCGGAATCAAGTAACTTCTAGCTCATGTTGGGTTTAAAACATTATGACCCCGAAGTGATTTGAACACGCAACCTTCTGATCTGGAGTCAGACGCGCTACCGTTGCGCCACGGCGTCGATATGTTGGCATCTTACTTCTTAGTTCGGAATCAAGTAACTTCTAGCTCATGTTGGGTTTAAAACATTATGACCCCGAAGTGATTTGAACACGCAACCTTCTGATCTGGAGTCAGACGCGCTACCGTTGCGCCACGGCGTCGATATGTTGGCATCTTACTTCTTAGTTCGGAATCAAGTAACTTCTAGCTCATGTTGGGTTTAAAACATTATGACCCCGACGTGATTTGAACACGCAACCTTCTGATATGGAGTCAGAAGCGCTACCGCTGCGCCACGGAGTCCACAATCAGTAGCACTTTAGCTCTTTGTACGAAATAAAGTACCTTCTAGCTCATGTTGGGTTATAAAACATTATGACACCAACGTGATTTGAACACGCAACCTTCTGATCAGCAGTCAGACGCGCTACCGTTGCGCCACGGAGTCGATATGTTGGCATCTTACTTCTTAGTTCGGAATCAAGTAACTTCTAGCTCATGTTGTGTTATAATACATTATGACCACGACGTGATTTGAACACGCAACCTTCTGATCTGGAGTCAGACGCGCTAACGTTGCGCCACGGACCCGATACAAAAGCAGCTTATTTCTTAGTTCGGATTCAAGTAACTTCTAGCTCATGTTGTGTTATAAAACATTATGACCCCGAAGTGATTTGAACACGCAACCTTCTGACCTGGAGTCAGATGCCCTACCGTTGCGCCACGGAGTCGATACGGTGGCATTTTACTTCTTAGTTCGGAATCAAGTAACTTCTAGCTCATGTTGGGTTATAAAACATTATGACCCCGAAGTGATTTGGACACGCAACCTTCTGATCTGGAGTCAGACGCGCTACCGTTGCGCCACGGAGTCGATATATTGGCATCTCACTTCTTAGTTCGGAATCAAGTAACTTCTAGCTCATGTTGGGTTATAAAACATTATGACCCCGAAGTGATTTGGACACGCAACCTTCTGATCTGGAGCCAGACGCGCTACCGTTGCTCCACGGAGTCGATACGTTGGCATCTCACTTCTTAGTTCGGAATCAAGTAACTTCTAGCTCATGTTGGGTTATAAAACATTATGACCCCGACATGATTTGAACACGCAACCTTCTGATCTGGAGCCAGACGCGCTACCGTTGCGCCACGGAGTCGATACGTTGGCATCTCACTTCTTAGTTCGGAATCAAGTAACTTCTAGCTCATGTTGGGTTATAAAACATTATGACCCCGAAGTGATTTGGACACGCAACCTTCTGATCTGGAGTCAGACGCGCTACCGTTGCGCCACGGATTCGATATATTGGCAGCTCACTTCTTAGTTCGGAATCAAGTAACTTCTAGCTCATGTTGGGCTATAAAACATTATGACACCGACATAATTTGAACTGGCAACTCTCTGAATTGGAGTCTGACGCGCTACCGTTGCGCCACGGAGTCGATACGTTGGACTTTTAGTTCTTAGTTCGGATTCAAGTAACTTCTAGCTCATGTTGGGTTATAAAACATTATGACACCGACGTAATTTGAACTGGCAACTTTCTGAATTGGAGTCAGACGCGCTACCGTTGCGCCACGGAGTCGATACGTTGGCATCTTAGTTCTTAGTTCGGAATCAAGTAACTTCTAGCTCATGTTGGGTTATAAAACATTTTGACCCCGACGTGATTTGAACACGCAACCTTCTGATATGGAGTCAGAAGCGCTACCGCTTCGCCACGGAGTCCACAATCAGTAGCACTTTAGCTCTTTGTACGAAATAAAGTACCTTCTAGCTCGTGCTGGGTTATAAAACATTATGACACCAACGTGATTTGAACACGAAACCTTCTGATCTGCAGTTAGACGCGCTACCGTTGCGCCACGGAGTCGATACGTTGGCATCTTACTTCTTAGTTCGGAATCAAGTAACTTCTAGCTCATGTTGGGTTATAAAGCATTATGACACCGACGTAATTTGAACTGGCAACTTTCTGAATTGGAGTCTGACGCGCTACCGTTGCGCCACGGAGTCGATACGTTGGAATTTTAGTTCTTAGTTCGGATTCAAGTAACTTCTAGCTCATGTTGTGTTATAAAACATTATGACCCCGAAGTGATTTGAACACGCAACCTTCTGATCTGGAGTCAGACGCGCTACCGTTGCGCCACGGAGTCGATACGTTGGCATCTTACTTCTTAGTTCGGAATCAAGTAACTTCTAGCTCATGTTGGGTTATAAAACATTATGCCCCCGAAGTGATTTGAACACGCAACCTTCTGATCTGGAGTCAGACGCGCTACCGTTGCGCCACGGAGTCGATACGGTGGCATCTTACTTCTTAGTTCGGAATCAAGTAACTTCTAGCTCATGTTGGGTTATAAAACATTTTGACCCCGACGTGATTTGAACACCCAACCTTCTGATCTGGAGTCACACGCGCTACCGTTGCGCCACGGAGTCGATACGGTGGCATCTCACTTCTTAGTTCGGAATCAAGTAACTTCTAGCTCATGTTGGGTTATAAAACATTTTGACCCCGACGTGATTTGAACACGCAACCTTCTTATCTGGAGTCAGACGCGCTACCGTTGCGCCACGGAGTCGATACGTTGGCATCTCACTTCTTAGTTCGGAATCAAGTAACTTCTAGCTCATGTTGGGTTATAAAGCATTTTGACCCCGACGTGATTTGAACACGCAACCTTCTGATATGTAGACAGAAGCGCTACCGCTGCGCCACGGAGTCCACAATCAGTAGCACTTTAGCTCTTTGTACGAAATAAAGTATCTTCTAGCTCGTGCTGGTTTATAAAACATTATGAAACCAACGTGATTTGAACACGCAACCTTCTGATCTGCAGTCAGACGCGCTACCGTTGCGCCACGGAGTCGATACGTTGGCATCTTACTTCTTAGTTCGGAATCAAGTAACTTCTAGCTCATGTTGGGTTATAAAACATTATGACCCCGACGTGATTTGAACACGCAACCTTCTGATCTGGAGTCAGACGCGCTACCGTTGCGCCACGGAGTCGATACGTTGGCATCTTACTTCTTAGTTCGGAATCAAGTAACTTCTAGCTCATGTTGGGTTTAAAACATTATGACCCCGAAGTGATTTGAACACGCAACCTTCTGATCTGGAGTCAGACGCGCTACCGTTGCGCCACGGCGTCGATATGTTGGCATCTTACTTCTTAGTTCGGAATCAAGTAACTTCTAGCTCATGTTGGGTTTAAAACATTATGACCCCGACGTGATTTAAACACGCAACCTTCTGATCTGCAGTCAGACGCGCTACCGTTGCGCCACGGAGTCGATACGTTGGCATCTTACTTCTTAGTTCGGAATCAAGTAACTTCTAGCTCATGTTGGGTTATAAAACATTTTGACCCCGACGTGATTTAAACACGCAACCTTCTGATATGGAGTCAGAAGCGCTACCGCTGCGCCACGGAGTCCACAATCAGTAACACTTTAGCTCTTTGTACGAAATAAAGTACCTTCTAGCTCGTGCTGGGTTATAAAACATTATGACACCAACGTGATTTGAACACGCAACCTTCTGATCTGGAGTCACACGCGCTACCGTTGCGCCACGGAGTCGATACGTTGGAATCTTACTTCTTAGTTCGGAATCAAGTAACTTCTAGCTCATGTTGGGTTATAAAACATTATGACACCGACGTAATTTGAACTGGCAACTTTCTGAATTGGAGTCTGACGCGCTACCGTTGCGCCACGGAGTCGATACGGTGGCATCTTACTTCTTAGTTCGGAATCAAGTAACTTCTAGCTCATGTTGGGTTATAAAACATTATGACCCCGAAGTGATTTGGACACGCAACCTTCTGATCTGCAGTCAGACGCGCTACCGTTGCGCCACGGAGTCGATATATTGGCATCTCACTTCTTAGTTCGGAATCAAGTAACTTCTAGCTCATGTTGGGCTATAAAACATTATGACACCGACATAATTTGAACTGGCAACTCTCTGAATTGGAGTCTGACGCGCTACCGTTGCGCCACGGAGTCGATACGTTGGAATTTTAGTTCTTAGTTCGGATTCAAGTAACTTCTAGCTCATGTTGTGTTATAAAACATTATGACCCCGACGTGATTTGAACACGCAACCTTCTGATCTGGAGTCAGACGCGCTACCGTTGCGCCACGGAGTCGATACGTTGGCATCTTACTTCTTAGTTCGGAATCAAGTAACTTCTAGCTCATGTTGGGTTTAAAACATTATGACCCCGAAGTGATCTGAACACGCAACCTTCTGATCAGGAGTCAGACGCGCTACCGTTGCGCCACGGAGTCGATACGTTGGCATCTTACTTCTTAGTTCGGAATCAAGTAACTTCTAGCTCATGTTGTGTTATAAAACATTATGACCCCGACGTGATTTGAACACGCAACCTTCTGATCTGGAGTCAGACGCGCTACCGTTGCGCCACGGAGTCGATACGTTGGCATCTTACTTCTTA
Source organism: Mantis religiosa (assembly GCA_030765055.1). NCBI lineage: Eukaryota > Metazoa > Arthropoda > Insecta > Mantodea > Mantidae > Mantis > Mantis religiosa. The sequence goes on along the minus strand of CM060949.1, from coordinate 74,991,379 downwards.
GTTCGGAATCAAGTAACTTCTAGCTCGTGCTGGGTTATAAAACATTATGACACCAACGTGATTTGAACACGCAACCTTCTGATCTGTAGTCAGACGCGCTACCGTTGCGCCACGTAGTCGATACGTTTGCATCTTACTTCTTAGTTCGGAATCAAGTAACTTCTAGCTCATGTTGGGTTATAAAACATTATGACACCGACGTAATTTGAACTGGCAACTTTCTGAATTGGAGTCTGACGCGCTACCGTTGCGCCACGGAGTCGATACGTTGGAATTTTAGTTCTTAGTTCGGATTCAAGGAACTTCTAGCTCATGTTGTGTTATAAAACATTATGACCCCGACGTGATTTGAACACGCAACCTTCTGATCTGGAGTCAGACGCGCTACCGTTGCGCCACGGAGTCGATACGTTTGCATCTTACTTCTTAGTTCGGAATCAAGTAACTTCTAGCTCATGTTGGGTTATAAAACATTATGACCCCGAAGTGATTTGAACACGCAACCTTCTGATCTGGAGTCACACGCGCTACCGTTGCGCCACGGAGTCGATACGTTGGAATTTTAGTTCTTAGTTCGGATTCAAGTAACTTCTAGCTCATGTTGTGTTATAAAACATTATGACCCCGACGTGATTTGAACACGCAACCTTCTGATCTGGAGTCAGACGCGCTACCGTTGCGCCACGGAGTCGATACGTTGGCATCTTACTTCTTAGTTCGGAATCAAGTAACTTCTAGCTCATGTTGGGTTATAAAACATTATGACACCAACGTGATTTGAACACGCAACCTTCTGATCTGGAGTCAGACGCGCTACCGTTGCGCCACGGCGTCGAAATGTTGGCATCTTACTTCTTAGTTCGGAATCAAGTAACTTCTAGCTCATGTTGGGTTATCAAACATTTTGACCCCGACGTGATTTGAACACGCAACCTTCTGATCTGGAGTCACACGGGCTACCGTTGCGCCACGGAGTCGATACGTTGGCATCTTACTTCTTAGTTCGGAATCAAGTAACTTCTAGCTCATGTTGTGTTATAAAACATTATGACCCCGACGTGATTTGAACACGCAACCTTCTGATCTGGAGTCAGACGCGCTACCGTTGCGCCACGGAGTCGATATGTTGGCATCTTACTTCTTAGTTCGGAATCAAGTAACTTCTAGCTCATGTTGGGTTATAAAACATTTTGACCCCGACGTGATTTGAACACGCAACCTTCTGATATGGAGTCAGAAGCGCTACCGCTGCGCCACGGAGTCCACAATAAGTAGCACTTTAGCTCTTTGTACGAAATAAAGTACCTTCTAGCTCGTGCTGGGTTATAAAACATTATGACACCAACGTGATTTGAACACGCAACCTTCTGATCTGCAGTCAGACGCGCTACCGTTGCGCCACGGAGTCGATACGTTGGAATCTTACTTCTTAGTTCGGAATCAAGTAACTTCTAGCTCATGTTGGGTTATAAAACATTATGGCACCAGCGTGATTTCAACACGCAACCTTCTGATCTGGAGTCAGACGCGCTACCGTTGCGCCACGGAGTCCACAATCAGTAGCACTTTAGCTCTTTGTACGAAATAAAGTACCTTCTAGCTCGTGCTGGGTTACAAAACATTATGACCCCGACGTGATTTGAACACGCAACCTTCTGATCTGGAGTCAGACGCGCTACCGTTGCGTCACGGAGTCGATATGTTGGCATCTTACTTCTTAGTTCGGAATCAAGTAACTTCTAGCTCATGTTGGGTTATAAAACATTATGACACCGACGTAATTTGAACTGGCAACTTTCTGAATTGGAGTCTGACCCGCTACCGTTGCGCCACGGAGCCGATACGTTGGAATTTTAGTTCTTAGTTCGGATTCAAGTAACTTCTAGCTCATGTTGGGTTATAAAACATTATGACCCCGACGTGATTTGAACACGCAACCTTCTGATCTGGAGTCAGAAGCGCTACCGTTGCGCCACGGAGTCGATACGTTGGCATCTTACTTCTTAGTTCGGAATCAAGTAACTTCTAGCTCATGTTGTGTTATAAAACATTTTGACCCCGACGTGATTTGAACACGCAACCTTCTGATATGGAGTCAGAAGCGCTACCGCTTCGCCACGGAGTCCACGATCAGTAGCACTTTAGCTCTTGTACGAAATAAAGTATCTTCTAGCTCGTGCTGGGTTATAAAACATTATGACACCAACGTGATTTGAACACGCAACCTTCTGATCTGGAGTCAGACGCGCTACCGTTGCGCCACGGAGTCGATACGTTGGCATCTTACTTCTTAGTTCGGAATCAAGTAACTTCTAGCTCATGTTGGGTTATAAAACATTATGACCCCGAAGTGATTTGAAAACGCAACCTTCTGATCTGGAGTCAGACGCGCTACCGTTGCGCCACGGAGTCGATATGTTGGCATCTCACTTCTTAGTTCGGAATCAAGTAACTTCTAGCTCATGTTGGGTTATAAAGCATTTTGACCCCGACGTGATTTGAACACGCTACCTTCTGATATGTATTCAGAAGCGCTACCGCTGCGCCAGGGAGTCCACAATCAGTAGCACTTTAGCTCTTTGTACGAAATAAAGTATCTTCTAGCTCGTGCTGGGTTATAATACATTATGAAACCAGCGTGATTTGAACACGCAACCTTCTGATCTGGAGTCAGACGCGCTACCGTTGCGCCACGGAGTCGATATGTTGGCATCTCACTTCTTAGTTCGGAATCAAGTAACTTCTAGCTCATGTTGGGTTATAAAGCATTTTGACCCCGACGTGATTTGAACACGCAACCTTCTGATATGTAGTCAGAAGCGCTACCGCTGCGCCACGGAGTCCACAATCAGTAACACTTTAGCTCTTTGTACGAAATAAAGTATCTTCTAGCTCGTGCTGGGTTATAAAACATTATGAAACCAACGTGATTTGAACACGCAACCTTCTAATCTGCAGTCAGACGCGCTACCGTTGCGCCACGGAGTCGATACGTTGGCATCTTACTTCTTAGTTCGGAATCAAGTAACTTCTAGCTCATGTTGGGTTATAAAACATTATGACCCCGACGTGATTTGAACACGCAACCTTCTAATCTGCAGTCAGACGCGCTACCGTTGCGCCACGGAGTCGATATGTTGGCATCTTACTTCTTAGTTCGGAATCAAGTAACTTCTAGCTCATGTTGGGTTATAAAACATTTTGACCCCGACGTGATTTGAACACCCAACCTTCTGATCTGGAGTCACACGCGCTACCGTTGCGCCACGGAGTCGATACGGTGGCATCTCACTTCTTAGTTCGGAATCAAGTAACTTCTAGCTCATGTTGGGTTATAAAACATTTTGACCCCGACGTGATTTGAACACGCAACCTTCTTATCTGGAGTCAGACGCGCTACCGTTGCGCCACGGAGTCGATACGTTGGCATCTTACTTCTTAGTTCGGAATCAAGTAACTTCTAGCTCATGTTGGGTTATAGAACATTATGACCCCGAAGTGATTTGAACACGCAACCTTCTGATCTGGAGTCAGACGCGCTACCGTTGCGCCACGGTGTCGATATGTTGGCATCTCACTTCTTAGTTCGGAATCAAGTAACTTCTAGCTCATGTTGGGTTATAAAGCATTTTGACCCCGACGTGATTTGAACACGCAACCTTCTGATATGTAGACAGAAGCGCTACCGCTGCGCCACGGAGTCCACAATCAGTAGCACTTTAGCTCTTTGTACGAAATAAAGTATCTTCTAGCTCGTGCTGGTTTATAAAACATTATGAAACCAACGTGATTTGAACACGCAACCTTCTGATCTGCAGTCAGACGCGCTACCGTTGCGCCACGGAGTCGATACGTTGGCATCTTACTTCTTAGTTCGGAATCAAGTAACTTCTAGCTCATGTTGGGTTATAAAACATTATGACCCCGACGTGATTTGAACACGCAACCTTCTGATCTGGAGTCAGACGCGCTACCGTTGCGCCACGGAGTCGATACGTTGGCATCTTACTTCTTAGTTCGGAATCAAGTAACTTCTAGCTCATGTTGGGTTTAAAACATTATGACCCCGAAGTGATTTGAACACGCAACCTTCTGATCTGGAGTCAGACGCGCTACCGTTGCGCCACGGCGTCGATATGTTGGCATCTTACTTCTTAGTTCGGAATCAAGTAACTTCTAGCTCATGTTGGGTTTAAAACATTATGACCCCGACGTGATTTAAACACGCAACCTTCTGATCTGCAGTCAGACGCGCTACCGTTGCGCCACGGAGTCGATACGTTGGCATCTTACTTCTTAGTTCGGAATCAAGTAACTTCTAGCTCATGTTGGGTTATAAAACATTTTGACCCCGACGTGATTTAAACACGCAACCTTCTGATATGGAGTCAGAAGCGCTACCGCTGCGCCACGGAGTCCACAATCAGTAACACTTTAGCTCTTTGTACGAAATAAAGTACCTTCTAGCTCGTGCTGGGTTATAAAACATTATGACACCAACGTGATTTGAACACGCAACCTTCTGATCTGGAGTCACACGCGCTACCGTTGCGCCACGGAGTCGATACGTTGGAATCTTACTTCTTAGTTCGGAATCAAGTAACTTCTAGCTCATGTTGGGTTATAAAACATTATGACACCGACGTAATTTGAACTGGCAACTTTCTGAATTGGAGTCTGACGCGCTACCGTTGCGCCACGGAGTCGATACGGTGGCATCTTACTTCTTAGTTCGGAATCAAGTAACTTCTAGCTCATGTTGGGTTATAAAACATTATGACCCCGAAGTGATTTGGACACGCAACCTTCTGATCTGCAGTCAGACGCGCTACCGTTGCGCCACGGAGTCGATATATTGGCATCTCACTTCTTAGTTCGGAATCAAGTAACTTCTAGCTCATGTTGGGCTATAAAACATTATGACACCGACATAATTTGAACTGGCAACTCTCTGAATTGGAGTCTGACGCGCTACCGTTGCGCCACGGAGTCGATACGTTGGAATTTTAGTTCTTAGTTCGGATTCAAGTAACTTCTAGCTCATGTTGTGTTATAAAACATTATGACCCCGACGTGATTTGAACACGCAACCTTCTGATCTGGAGTCAGACGCGCTACCGTTGCGCCACGGAGTCGATACGTTGGCATCTTACTTCTTAGTTCGGAATCAAGTAACTTCTAGCTCATGTTGGGTTTAAAACATTATGACCCCGAAGTGATCTGAACACGCAACCTTCTGATCAGGAGTCAGACGCGCTACCGTTGCGCCACGGAGTCGATACGTTGGCATCTTACTTCTTAGTTCGGAATCAAGTAACTTCTAGCTCATGTTGTGTTATAAAACATTATGACCCCGACGTGATTTGAACACGCAACCTTCTGATCTGGAGTCAGACGCGCTACCGTTGCGCCACGGAGTCGATACGTTGGCATCTTACTTCTTAGTTCGGAATCAAGTAACTTCTAGCTCGTGCTGGGTTATAAAACATTATGACACCAACGTGATTTGAACACGCAACCTTCTGATCTGTAGTCAGACGCGCTACCGTTGCGCCACGTAGTCGATACGTTTGCATCTTACTTCTTAGTTCGGAATCAAGTAACTTCTAGCTCATGTTGGGTTATAAAACATTATGACACCGACGTAATTTGAACTGGCAACTTTCTGAATTGGAGTCTGACGCGCTACCGTTGCGCCACGGAGTCGATACGTTGGAATTTTAGTTCTTAGTTCGGATTCAAGGAACTTCTAGCTCATGTTGTGTTATAAAACATTATGACCCCGACGTGATTTGAACACGCAACCTTCTGATCTGGAGTCAGACGCGCTACCGTTGCGCCACGGAGTCGATACGTTTGCATCTTACTTCTTAGTTCGGAATCAAGTAACTTCTAGCTCATGTTGGGTTATAAAACATTATGACCCCGAAGTGATTTGAACACGCAACCTTCTGATCTGGAGTCACACGCGCTACCGTTGCGCCACGGAGTCGATACGTTGGAATTTTAGTTCTTAGTTCGGATTCAAGTAACTTCTAGCTCATGTTGTGTTATAAAACATTATAACCCCGACGTGATTTGAACACGCAACCTTCTGATCTGGAGTCAGACGCGCTACCGTTGCGCCACGGAGTCGATACGTTGGCATCTTACTTCTTAGTTCGGAATCAAGTAACTTCTAGCTCATGTTGGGTTATAAAACATTATGACACCAACGTGATTTGAACACGCAACCTTCTGATCTGGAGTCAGACGCGCTACCGTTGCGCCACGGCGTCGAAATGTTGGCATCTTACTTCTTAGTTCGGAATCAAGTAACTTCTAGCTCATGTTGGGTTATCAAACATTTTGACCCCGACGTGATTTGAACACGCAACCTTCTGATCTGGAGTCACACGGGCTACCGTTGCGCCACGGAGTCGATACGTTGGCATCTTACTTCTTAGTTCGGAATCAAGTAACTTCTAGCTCATGTTGTGTTATAAAACATTATGACCCCGACGTGATTTGAACACGCAACCTTCTGATCTGGAGTCAGACGCGCTACCGTTGCGCCACGGAGTCGATATGTTGGCATCTTACTTCTTAGTTCGGAATCAAGTAACTTCTAGCTCATGTTGGGTTATAAAACATTTTGACCCCGACGTGATTTGAACACGCAACCTTCTGATATGGAGTCAGAAGCGCTACCGCTGCGCCACGGAGTCCACAATAAGTAGCACTTTAGCTCTTTGTACGAAATAAAGTACCTTCTAGCTCGTGCTGGGTTATAAAACATTATGACACCAACGTGATTTGAACACGCAACCTTCTGATCTGCAGTCAGACGCGCTACCGTTGCGCCACGGAGTCGATACGTTGGAATCTTACTTCTTAGTTCGGAATCAAGTAACTTCTAGCTCATGTTGGGTTATAAAACATTATGGCACCAGCGTGATTTCAACACGCAACCTTCTGATCTGGAGTCAGACGCGCTACCGTTGCGCCACGGAGTCCACAATCAGTAGCACTTTAGCTCTTTGTACGAAATAAAGTACCTTCTAGCTCGTGCTGGGTTACAAAACATTATGACCCCGACGTGATTTGAACACGCAACCTTCTGATCTGGAGTCAGACGCGCTACCGTTGCGTCACGGAGTCGATATGTTGGCATCTTACTTCTTAGTTCGGAATCAAGTAACTTCTAGCTCATGTTGGGTTATAAAACATTATGACACCGACGTAATTTGAACTGGCAACTTTCTGAATTGGAGTCTGACCCGCTACCGTTGCGCCACGGAGCCGATACGTTGGAATTTTAGTTCTTAGTTCGGATTCAAGTAACTTCTAGCTCATGTTGGGTTATAAAACATTATGACCCCGACGTGATTTGAACACGCAACCTTCTGATCTGGAGTCAGAAGCGCTACCGTTGCGCCACGGAGTCGATACGTTGGCATCTTACTTCTTAGTTCGGAATCAAGTAACTTCTAGCTCATGTTGTGTTATAAAACATTTTGACCCCGACGTGATTTGAACACGCAACCTTCTGATATGGAGTCAGAAGCGCTACCGCTTCGCCACGGAGTCCACGATCAGTAGCACTTTAGCTCTTGTACGAAATAAAGTATCTTCTAGCTCGTGCTGGGTTATAAAACATTATGACACCAACGTGATTTGAACACGCAACCTTCTGATCTGGAGTCAGACGCGCTACCGTTGCGCCACGGAGTCGATACGTTGGCATCTTACTTCTTAGTTCGGAATCAAGTAACTTCTAGCTCATGTTGGGTTATAAAACATTATGACCCCGAAGTGATTTGAAAACGCAACCTTCTGATCTGGAGTCAGACGCGCTACCGTTGCGCCACGGAGTCGATATGTTGGCATCTCACTTCTTAGTTCGGAATCAAGTAACTTCTAGCTCATGTTGGGTTATAAAGCATTTTGACCCCGACGTGATTTGAACACGCTACCTTCTGATATGTATTCAGAAGCGCTACCGCTGCGCCAGGGAGTCCACAATCAGTAGCACTTTAGCTCTTTGTACGAAATAAAGTATCTTCTAGCTCGTGCTGGGTTATAATACATTATGAAACCAGCGTGATTTGAACACGCAACCTTCTGATCTGGAGTCAGACGCGCTACCGTTGCGCCACGGAGTCGATATGTTGGCATCTCACTTCTTAGTTCGGAATCAAGTAACTTCTAGCTCATGTTGGGTTATAAAGCATTTTGACCCCGACGTGATTTGAACACGCAACCTTCTGATATGTAGTCAGAAGCGCTACCGCTGCGCCACGGAGTCCACAATCAGTAACACTTTAGCTCTTTGTACGAAATAAAGTATCTTCTAGCTCGTGCTGGGTTATAAAACATTATGAAACCAACGTGATTTGAACACGCAACCTTCTAATCTGCAGTCAGACGCGCTACCGTTGCGCCACGGAGTCGATACGTTGGCATCTTACTTCTTAGTTCGGAATCAAGTAACTTCTAGCTCATGTTGGGTTATAAAACATTATGACCCCGACGTGATTTGAACACGCAACCTTCTAATCTGCAGTCAGACGCGCTACCGTTGCGCCACGGAGTCGATATGTTGGCATCTTACTTCTTAGTTCGGAATCAAGTAACTTCTAGCTCATGTTGGGTTATAAAACATTATGACCCCGACGTGATTTGAACACGCAACCTTCTGATCTGGAGTCTGACGCGCTACCGTTGCGCCACGGAGTCGATACGTTGGCATCTTACTTCTTAGTTCGGAATCAAGTAACTTCTAGCTCATGTTGGGTTATAAAACATTATGACCCCGACGTGATTTGAACACGCAACCTTCTGATCTGGAGCCAAACGCGCTACCGTTGCGCCACGGAGTCGATACGTTGGCATCTTACCTCTTAGTTCGGAATCAAGTAACTTCTAGCTCATGTTGGGTTATAAAACATTATGACCCCGACGTGATTTGAACACGCAACCTTCTGATCTGGAGTCAGACGCGCTACCGTTGCGCCACGGAGTCGATATGTTGGCATCTTACTTCTTAGTTCGGAATCAAGTAACTTCTAGCTCATGTTGGGTTATAAAACATTATGACACCGACGTAATTTGAACTGGCAACTTTCTGAATTGGAGTCTGACGCGCTACCGTTGCGCCACGGAGTCGATACGGTGGCATCTTACTTCTTAGTTCGGAATCAAGTAACTTCTAGCTCATGTTGGGTTATAAAACATTATGACCCCGAAGTGATTTGGACACGCAACCTTCTGATCTGGAGTCAGACGCGCTACCGTTGCGCCACGGAGTCGATATATTGGCATCTCACTTCTTAGTTCGGAATCAAGTAACTTCTAGCTCATGTTGGGCTATAAAACATTATGACACCGACATAATTTGAACTGGCAACTCTCTGAATTGGAGTCTGACGCGCTACCGTTGCGCCACGGAGTCGATACGTTGGAATTTTAGTTCTTAGTTCGGCTTCAAGTAACTTCTAGCTCATGTTGTGTTATAAAACATTATGACCCCGACGTGATTTGAACACGCAACCTTCTGATCTGGAGTCAGACGCGCTACCGTTGCGCCACGGAGTCGATACGTTGGCATCTTACTTCTTAGTTCGGAATCAAGTAACTTCTAGCTCATGTTGGGTTTAAAACATTATGACCCCGAAGTGATTTGAACACGCAACCTTCTGATCTGGAGTCAGACGCGCTACCGTTGCGCCACGGCGTCGATATGTTGGCATCTTACTTCTTAGTTCGGAATCAAGTAACTTCTAGCTCATTTTGGGTTTAAAACATTATGACCCCGAAGTGATTTGAACACGCAACCTTCTGATCTGGAGTCAGACGCGCTACCGTTGCGCCACGGCGTCGATATGTTGGCATCTTACTTCTTAGTTCGGAATCAAGTAACTTCTAGCTCATGTTGGGTTTAAAACATTATGACCCCGACGTGATTTGAACACGCAACCTTCTGATATGGAGTCAGAAGCGCTACCGCTGCGCCACGGAGTCCACAATCAGTAGCACTTTAGCTCTTTGTACGAAATAAAGTACCTTCTAGCTCATGTTGGGTTATAAAACATTATGACACCAACGTGATTTGAACACGCAACCTTCTGATCAGCAGTCAGACGCGCTACCGTTGCGCCACGGAGTCGATATGTTGGCATCTTACTTCTTAGTTCGGAATCAAGTAACTTCTAGCTCATGTTGTGTTATAATACATTATGACCACGACGTGATTTGAACACGCAACCTTCTGATCTGGAGTCAGACGCGCTAACGTTGCGCCACGGACCCGATACAAAAGCAGCTTATTTCTTAGTTCGGATTCAAGTAACTTCTAGCTCATGTTGTGTTATAAAACATTATGACCCCGAAGTGATTTGAACACGCAACCTTCTGACCTGGAGTCAGATGCCCTACCGTTGCGCCACGGAGTCGATACGGTGGCATTTTACTTCTTAGTTCGGAATCAAGTAACTTCTAGCTCATGTTGGGTTATAAAACATTATGACCCCGAAGTGATTTGAACACGCAACCTTCTGACCTGGAATCAGATGCGCTACCGTTGCGCCACGGAGTCGATACAAAAGCAGCTTATTTCTTAGTTCGGATTCAAGTAACTTCTAGCTCATGTTGTGTTATAAAACATTATGACCCCGAAGTGATTTGAACACGCAACCTTCTGACCTGGAATCAGATGCGCTACCGTTGCGCCACGGAGTCGATACGGTGGCATTTTACTTCTTAGTTCGGAATCAAGTAACTTCTAGCTCATGTTGGGTTATAAAACATTATGACCCCGAAGTGATTTGGACACGCAACCTTCTGATCTGGAGTCAGACGCGCTACCGTTGCGCCACGGAGTCGATATATTGGCATCTCACTTCTTAGTTCGGAATCAAGTAACTTCTAGCTCATGTTGGGTTATAAAACATTATGACCCCGAAGTGGTTTGGACACGCAACCTTCTGATCTGGAGCCAGACGCGCTACCGTTGCGCCACGGAGTCGATACGTTGGAATTTTAGTTCTTAGTTCGGATTCAAGTAACTTCTAGCTCATGTTGTGTTATAAAACATTATGACCCCGACGTGATTTGAACACGCAACCTTCTGATCTGGAGTCAGACGCGCTACCGTTGCGCCACGGAGTCGATACGTTGGCATCTTACTTCTTAGTTCGGAATCAAGTAACTTCTAGCTCATGTTGGGTTTAAAACATTATGACCCCGAAGTGATTTGAACACGCAACCTTCTGATCTGGAGTCAGACGCGCTACCGTTGCGCCACGGCGTCGATATGTTGGCATCTTACTTCTTAGTTCGGAATCAAGTAACTTCTAGCTCATGTTGGGTTTAAAACATTATGACCCCGAAGTGATTTGAACACGCAACCTTCTGATCTGGAGTCAGACGCGCTACCGTTGCGCCACGGAGTCGATAGGTTGGCATCTTACTTCTTAGTTCGGAATCAAGTAACTTCTAGCTCATGTTGGGTTATAAAACATTTTGACCCCGACGTGATTTGAACACGCAACCTTCTGATATGGAGTCAGAAGCGCTACCGCTGGGCCACGGAGTCCACAATCAGTAGCACTTTAGCTCTTTGTACGAAATAAAGTACCTTCTAGCTCATGTTGGGTTATAAAACATTATGACACCAACGTGATTTGAACACGTAACCTTCTGATCTGCAGTCAGACGCGCTACCGTTGCGCCACGGAGTCGATACGTTGGAATCTTACTTCTTAGTTCGGAATCAAGTAACTTCTAGCTCATGTTGGGTTATAAAACATTATGACACCAACGTGATTTCAACACGCAACCTTCTGATCTGGAGTCAGACGCGCTACCGTTGCGTCACGGAGTCGATATGTTGGCATCTTACTTCTTAGTTCGGAATCAAGTAACTTCTAGCTCATGTTGGGTTATAAAACATTATGACACCGACGTAATTTGAACTGGCAACTTTCTGAATTGGAGTCAGACGCGCTACCGTTGCGCCACGGAGTCGATACGTTGGCATCTTACTTCTTAGTTCGGAATCAAGTAACTTCTAGCTCATGTTGGGTTATAAAACATTTTGACCCCGACGTGATTTGAACACGCAACCTTCTGATATGGAGTCAGAAGCGCTACCGCTTCGCCACGGAGTCCACAATCAGTAGCACTTTAGCTCTTTGTACGAAATAAAGTACCTTCTAGCTCGTGCTGGGTTATAAAACATTATGACACCAACGTGATTTGAACACGAAACCTTCTGATCTGCAGTTAGACGCGCTACCGTTGCGCCACGGAGTCGATACGTTGGCATCTTACTTCTTAGTTCGGAGTCAAGTAACTTCTAGCTCATGTTGGGTTATAAAGCATTATGACACCGACGTAATTTGAACTGGCAACTTTCTGAATTGGAGTCTGACGCGCTACAGTTGCGCCACGGAGTCGATACGTTGGAATTTTAGTTCTTAGTTCGGATTCAAGTAACTTCTAGCTCATGTTGTGTTATAAAACATTATGACCCCGAAGTGATTTGAACACGCAACCTTCTGATCTGCAGTCAGACGCGCTACCGTTGCGCCACGGAGTCGATACGTTGGCATTTTACTTCTTAGTTCGGAATCAAGTAACTTCTAGCTCATGTTGGGTTATAAAACATTATGACCCCGAAGTGATTTGAACACGCAACCTTCTGATCTGGAGTCAGACGCGCTACCGTTGCGCCACGGAGTCGATATGTTGGCATCTCACTTCTTAGTTCGGAATCAAGTAACTTCTAGCTCATGTTGGGTTATAAAGCATTTTGACCCCGACGTGATTTGAACACGCAACCTTCTGATATGTAGACAGAAGCGCTACCGCTGCGCCACGGAGTCCACAATCAGTAGCACTTTAGCTCTTTGTACGAAATAAAGTATCTTCTAGCTCGTGCTGGGTTATAAAACATTATGAAACCAACGTGATTTGAACACGCAACCTTCTGATCTGCAGTCAGACGCGCTACCGTTGCGCCACGGAGTCGATACGTTGGCATCTTACTTCTTAGTTCGGAATCAAGTAACTTCTAGCTCATGTTGGGTTATAAAACATTATGACCCCGACGTGATTTGAACACGCAACCTTCTGATCTGGAGCCAGACGCGCTACCGTTGCGCCACGGAGTCGATACGTTGGCATCTTACTTCTTAGTTCGGAATCAAGTAACTTCTAGCTCATGTTGGGTTATAAAACATTATGACACCGACATAATTTGAACTGGCAACTTTCTGAATTGGAGTCTGACGCGCTACCGTTGCGCCACGGAGTCGATACGTTGAAATTTTAGTTCTTAGTTCGGATTCAAGTAACTTCTAGCTCATGTTGTGTTATAAAACATTATGACCCCGACGTGATTTGAACACGCAACCTTCTGATCTGGAGTCACACGCGCTACCGTTGCGCCACGGAGTCGATACGTTGGCATCTTACTTCTTAGTTCGGAATCAAGTAACTTCTAGCTCATGTTGGGTTTAAAACATTATGACCCCGAAGTGATTTGAACACGCAACCTTCTGATCTGGAGTCAGACGCGCTACCGTTGCGCCACGGCGTCGATATGTTGGCATCTTACTTCTTAGTTCGGAATCAAGTAACTTCTAGCTCATGTTGGGTTTAAAACATTATGACCCCGACGTGATTTAAACACGCAACCTTCTGATCTGCAGTCAGACGCGCTACCGTTGCGCCACGGAGTCGATACGTTGGCATCATACTTCTTAGTTCGGAATCAAGTAACTTCTAGCTCATGTTGGGTTATAAAACATTTTGACCCCGACGTGATTTAAACACGCAACCTTCTGATCTGGAGTCAGACGCGCTACCGTTGCGCCACGGAGTCGATACGTTGGCATCTTACTTCTTAGTTCGGAATCAAGTAACTTCTAGCTCATGTTGGGTTATAAAACATTTTGACCCCGACGTGATTTAAACACGCAACCTTCTGATATGGAGTCAGAAGCGCTACCGCTGCGCCACGGAGTCCACAATCAGTAGCACTTTAGCTCTTTGTACGAAATAAAGTACCTTCTAGCTCGTGCTGGGTTATAAAACATTATGACACCAACGTGATTTGAACACGCAACCTTCTGATCTGGAGTCACACGCGCTACCGTTGCGCCACGGAGTCGATACGTTGGAATCTTACTTCTTAGTTCGGAATCAAGTAACTTCTAGCTCATGTTGGGTTATAAAACATTATGACACCGACGTAATTTGAACTGGCAACTTTCTGAATTGGAGTCTGACGCGCTACCGTTGCGCCACGGAGTCGATACGGTGGCATCTTACTTCTTAGTTCGGAATCAAGTAACTTCTAGCTCATGTTGGGTTATAAAACATTATGACCCCGAAGTGATTTGGACACGCAACCTTCTGATCTGCAGTCAGACGCGCTACCGTTGCGCCACGGAGTCGATATATTGGCATCTCACTTCTTAGTTCGGAATCAAGTAACTTCTAGCTCATGTTGGGCTATAAAACATTATGACACCGACATAATTTGAACTGGCAACTCTCTGAATTGGAGTCTGACGCGCTACCGTTGCGCCACGGAGTCGATACGTTGGAATTTTAGTTCTTAGTTCGGATTCAAGTAACTTCTAGCTCATGTTGTGTTATAAAACATTATGACCCCGACGTGATTTGAACACGCAACCTTCTGATCTGAAGTCAGACGCGCTACCGTTGCGCCACGGAGTCGATACGTTGGCATCTTACTTCTTAGTTCGGAATCAAGTAACTTCTAGCTCATGTTGGGTTTAAAACATTATGACCCCGAAGTGATTTGAACACGCAACCTTCTGATCAGGAGTCAGACGCGCTACCGTTGCGCCACGGAGTCGATACGTTGGCATCTTACTTCTTAGTTCGGAATCAAGTAACTTCTAGCTCATGTTGTGTTATAAAACATTATGACCCCGACGTGATTTGAACACGCAACCTTCAGATCTGGAGTCAGACGCGCTACCGTTGCGCCACGGAGTCGATACGTTGGCATCTTACTTCTTAGTTCGGAATCAAGTAACTTCTAGCTCATGTTGGGTTATAAAACATTTTGACCCCGACGTGATTTGAACACGCAACCTTCTGATATGGAGTCAGAAGCGCTACCGCTTCGCCACGAAGTCCACAATCAGTAGCACTTTAGCTCTTTGTACGAAATAAAGTATCTTCTAGCTCGTGCTGGGTTATAAAACATTATGACACCAACGTGATTTGAACACGCAACCTTCTGATCTGTAGTCAGACGCGCTACCGTTGCGCCACGTAGTCGATACGTTTGCATCTTACTTCTTAGTTCGGAATCAAGTAACTTCTAGCTCATGTTGGGTTATAAAACATTATGACACCGACGTAATTTGAACTGGCAACTTTCTGAATTGGAGTCTGACGCGCTACCGTTGCGCCACGGAGTCGATACGTTGGAATTTTAGTTCTTAGTTCGGAATCAAGTAACTTCTAGCTCATGTTGGGTTATAAAACATTTTGACCCCGACGTGATTTGAACACGCAACCTTCTGATATGGAGTCAGAAGCGCTACCGCTTCGCCACGAAGTCCACAATCAGTAGCACTTTAGCTCTTTGTACGAAATAAAGTATCTTCTAGCTCGTGCTGGGTTATAAAACATTATGACACCAACGTGATTTGAACACGCAACCTTCTGATCTGTAGTCAGACGCGCTACCGTTGCGCCACGTAGTCGATACGTTTGCATCTTACTTCTTAGTTCGGAATCAAGTAACTTCTAGCTCATGTTGGGTTATAAAACATTATGACACCGACGTAATTTGAACTGGCAACTTTCTGAATTGGAGTCTGACGCGCTACCGTTGCGCCACGGAGTCGATACGTTGGAATTTTAGTTCTTAGTTCGGATTCAAGGAACTTCTAGCTCATGTTGTGTTATAAAACATTATGACCCCGACGTGATTTGAACACGCAACCTTCTGATCTGGAGTCAGACGCGCTACCGTTGCGCCACGGAGTCGATACGTTGGCATCTTACTTCTTAGTTCGGAATCAAGTAACTTCTAGCTCATGTTGGGTTATAAAACATTATGACCCCGAAGTGATTTGAACACGCAACCTTCTGATCTGGAGTCACACGCGCTACCGTTGCGCCACGGAGTCGATACGTTGGAATTTTAGTTCTTAGTTCGGATTCAAGTAACTTCTAGCTCATGTTGTGTTATAAAACATTATGACACCGACGTGATTTGAACACGCAACCTTCTGATCTGGAGTCAGACGCGCTACCGTTGCGCCACGGAGTCGATACGTTGGCATCTTACTTCTTAGTTCGGAATCAAGTAACTTCTAGCTCATGTTGGGTTATAAAACATTATGACACCAAAGTGATTTGAACACGCAACCTTCTGATCTGGAGTCAGACGCGCTACCGTTGCGCCACGGCGTCGATATGTTGGCATCTTACTTCTTAGTTCGGAATCAAGTAACTTCTAGCTCATGTTGGGTTTAAAACATTATGACCCCGAAGTGATTTGAACACGCAACCTTCTGATCTGGAGTCAGACGCGCTACCGTTGCGCCACGGAGTCGATACGTTGGCATCTTACTTCTTAGTTCGGAATCAAGTAACTTCTAGCTCATGTTGGGTTATCAAACATTTTGACCCCGACGTGATTTGAACACGCAACCTTCTGATCTGGAGTCACACGCGCTACCGTTGCGCCACGGAGTCGATACGTTGGCATCTTACTTCTTAGTTCGGAATCAAGTAACTTCTAGCTCATGTTGTGTTATAAAACATTATGACCCCGACGTGATTTGAACACGCAACCTTCTGATCTGGAGTCAGACGCGCTACCGTTGCGCCACGGAGTCGATATGTTGGCATCTTACTTCTTAGTTCGGAATCAAGTAACTTCTAGCTCATGTTGGGTTATAAAACATTTTGACCCCGACGTGATTTGAACACGCAACCTTCTGATATGGAGTCAGAAGCGCTACCGCTGCGCCACGGAGTCCACAATCAGTAGCACTTTAGCTCTTTGTACGAAATAAAGTACCTTCAAGCTCGTGCTGGGTTATAAAACATTATGACACCAACGTGATTTGAACACGCAACCTTCTGATCTGCAGTCAGACGCGCTACCGTTGCGCCACGGAGTCGATACGTTGGAATCTTACTTCTTAGTTCGGAATCAAGTAACTTCTAGCTCATGTTGGGTTATAAAACATTATGGCACCAGCGTGATTTCAACACGCAACCTTCTGATCTGGAGTCAGACGCGCTACCGTTGCGCCACGGAGTCCACAATCAGTAGCACTTTAGCTCTTTGTACGAAATAAAGTACCTTCTAGCTCGTGCTGGGTTACAAAACATTATGACCCCGACGTGATTTGAACACGCAACCTTCTGATCTGGAGTCAGACGCGCTACCGTTGCGTCACGGAGTCGATATGTTGGCATCTTACTTCTTAGTTCGGAATCAAGTAACTTCTAGCTCATGTTGGGTTATAAAACATTATGACACCGACGTAATTTGAACTGGCAACTTTCTGAATTGGAGTCTGACCCGCTACCGTTGCGCCACGGAGCCGATACGTTGGAATTTTAGTTCTTAGTTCGGATTCAAGTAACTTCTAGCTCATGTTGGGTTATAAAACATTATGACCCCGACGTGATTTGAACACGCAACCTTCTGAGTTGGAGTCAGAAGCGCTACCGTTGCGCCACGGAGTCGATACGTTGGCATCTTACTTCTTAGTTCGGAATCAAGTAACTTCTAGCTCATGTTGTGTTATAAAACATTTTGACCCCGACGTGATTTGAACACGCAACCTTCTGATATGGAGTCAGAAGCGCTACCGCTTCGCCACGGAGTCCACAATCAGTAGCACTTTAGCTCTTGTACGAAATAAAGTATCTTCTAGCTCGTGCTGGGTTATAAAACATTATGACACCAACGTGATTTGAACACGCAACCTTCTGATCTGGAGTCAGACGCGCTACCGTTGCGCCACGGAGTCGATACGTTGGCATCTTACTTCTTAGTTCGGAATCAAGTAACTTCTAGCTCATGTTGGGTTATAAAACATTATGACCCCGAAGTGATTTGAAAACGCAACCTTCTGATCTGGAGTCAGACGCGCTACCGTTGCGCCACGGAGTCGATATGTTGGCATCTCACTTCTTAGTTCGGAATCAAGTAACTTCTAGCTCATGTTGGGTTATAAAGCATTTTGACCCCGACGTGATTTGAACACGCTACCTTCTGATATGTATTCAGAAGCGCTACCGCTGCGCCAGGGAGTCCACAATCTGTAGCACTTTAGCTCTTTGTACGAAATAAAGTATCTTCTAGCTCGTGCTGGGTTATAATACATTATGAAACCAGCGTGATTTGAACACGCAACCTTCTGATCTGGAGTCAGACGCGCTACCGTTGCGCCACGGAGTCGATATGTTGGCATCTTACTTCTTAGTTCGGAATCAAGTAACTTCTAGCTCATGTTGGGTTATAAAACATTATGACACCGACGTAATTTGAACTGGCAACTTTCTGAATTGGAGTCTGACGCGCTACCGTTGCGCCACGGAGTCGATACGGTGGCATCTTACTTCTTAGTTCGGAATCAAGTAACTTCTAGCTCATGTTGGGTTATAAAACATTATGACCCCGAAGTGATTTGGACACGCAACCTTCTGATCTGGAGTCAGACGCGCTACCGTTGCGCCACGGAGTCGATATATTGGCATCTCACTTCTTAGTTCGGAATCAAGTAACTTCTAGCTCATGTTGGGCTATAAAACATTATGACACCGACATAATTTGAACTGGCAACTCTCTGAATTGGAGTCTGACGCGCTACCGTTGCGCCAAGGAGTCGATACGTTGGAATTTTAGTTCTTAGTTCGGCTTCAAGTAACTTCTAGCTCATGTTGTGTTATAAAACATTATGACCCCGACGTGATTTGAACACGCAACCTTCTGATCTGGAGTCAGACGCGCTACCGTTGCGCCACGGAGTCGATACGTTGGCATCTTACTTCTTAGTTCGGAATCAAGTAACTTCTAGCTCATGTTGGGTTTAAAACATTATGACCCCGAAGTGATTTGAACACGCAACCTTCTGATCTGGAGTCAGACGCGCTACCGTTGCGCCACGGCGTCGATATGTTGGCATCTTACTTCTTAGTTCGGAATCAAGTAACTTCTAGCTCATGTTGGGTTTAAAACATTATGACCCCGAAGTGATTTGAACACGCAACCTTCTGATCTGGAATCAGACGCGCTACCGTTGCGCCACGGCGTCGATATGTTGGCATCTTACTTCTTAGTTCGGAATCAAGTAACTTCTAGCTCATGTTGGGTTTAAAACATTATGACCCCGACGTGATTTGAACACGCAACCTTCTGATATGGAGTCAGAAGCGCTACCGCTGCGCCACGGAGTCCACAATCAGTAGCACTTTAGCTCTTTGTACGAAATAAAGTACCTTCTAGCTCATGTTGGGTTATAAAACATTATGACACCAACGTGATTTGAACACGCAACCTTCTGATCAGCAGTCAGACGCGCTACCGTTGCGCCACGGAGTCGATATGTTGGCATCTTACTTCTTAGTTCGGAATCAAGTAACTTCTAGCTCATGTTGTGTTATAAAACATTATGACCACGACGTGATTTGAACACGCAACCTTCTGATCTGGAGTCAGACGCGCTAACGTTGCGCCACGGACCCGATACAAAAGCAGCTTATTTCTTAGTTCGGATTCAAGTAACTTCTAGCTCATGTTGTGTTATAAAACATTATGACCCCGAAGTGATTTGAACACGCAACCTTCTGACCTGGAGTCAGATGCCCTACCGTTGCGCCACGGAGTCGATACGGTGGCATTTTACTTCTTAGTTCGGAATCAAGTAACTTCTAGCTCATGTTGGGTTATAAAACATTATGACCCCGAAGTGATTTGGACACGCAACCTTCTGATCTGGAGTCAGACGCGCTACCGTTGCGCCACGGAGTCGATATATTGGCATCTCACTTCTTAGTTCGGAATCAAGTAACTTCTAGCTCATGTTGGGTTATAAAACATTATGACCCCGAAGTGATTTGGACACGCAACCTTCTGATCTGGAGCCAGACGCGCTACCGTTGCGCCACGGAGTCGATACGTTGGCATCTCACTTCTTAGTTCGGAATCAAGTAACTTCTAGCTCATGTAGGGTTATAAAACATTATGACCCCGAAGTGATTTGGACACGCAACCTTCTGATCTGGAGTCAGACGCGCTACCGTTGCGCCACGGAGTCGATATATTGGCAGCTCACTTCTTAGTTCGGAATCAAGTAACTTCTAGCTCATGTTGGGCTATAAAACATTATGACACCGACATAATTTGAACTGGCAACTCTCTGAATTGGAGTCTGACGCGCTACCGTTGCGCCACGGAGTCGATACGTTGGACTTTTAGTTCTTAGTTCGGATTCAAGTAACTTCTAGCTCATGTTGGGTTATAAAACATTATGACACCGACGTAATTTGAACTGGCAACTTTCTGAATTGGAGTCAGACGCGCTACCGTTGCGCCACGGAGTCGATACGTTGGCATCTTACTTCTTAGTTCGGAATCAAGTAACTTCTAGCTCATGTTGGGTTATAAAACATTTTGACCCCGACGTGATTTGAACACGCAACCTTCTGATATGGAGTCAGAAGCGCTACCGCTTCGCCACGGAGTCCACAATCAGTAGCACTTTAGCTCTTTGTACGAAATAAAGTACCTTCTAGCTCGTGCTGGGTTATAAAACATTATGACACCAACGTGATTTGAACACGAAACCTTCTGATCTGCAGCTAGACGCGCTACCGTTGCGCCACGGAGTCGATACGTTGGCATCTTACTTCTTAGTTCGGAATCAAGTAACTTCTAGCTCATGTTGGGTTATAAAGCATTATGACACCGACGTAATTTGAACTGGCAACTTTCTGAATTGGAGTCTGACGCGCTACCGTTGCGCCACGGAGTCGATACGTTGGAATTTTAGTTCTTAGTTCGGATTCAAGTAACTTCTAGCTCATGTTGTGTTATAAAACATTATGACCCCGAAGTGATTTGAACACGCAACCTTCTGATCTGGAGTCAGACGCGCTACCGTTGCGCCACGGAGTCGATACGTTGGCATCTTACTTCTTAGTTCGGAATCAAGTAACTTCTAGCTCATGTTGGGTTATAAAACATTATGACCCCGAAGTGATTTGAACACGCAACCTTCTGATCTGGAGTCAGACGCGCTACCGTTGCGCCACGGAGTCGATACGGTGGCATCTTACTTCTTAGTTCGGAATCAAGTAACTTCTAGCTCATGTTGGGTTATAAAACATTTTGACCCCGACGTGATTTGAACACCCAACCTTCTGATCTGGAGTCACACGCGCTACCGTTGCGCCACGGAGTCGATACGGTGGCATCTCACTTCTTAGTTCGGAATCAAGTAACTTCTAGCTCATGTTGGGTTATAAAACATTTTGACCCCGACGTGATTTGAACACGCAACCTTCTTATCTGGAGTCAGACGCGCTACCGTTGCGCCACGGAGTCGATACGTTGGCATCTTACTTCTTAGTTCGGAATCAAGTAACTTCTAGCTCATGTTGGGTTATAGAACATTATGACCCCGAAGTGATTTGAACACGCAACCTTCTGATCTGGAGTCAGACGCGCTACCGTTGCGCCACGGAGTCGATATGTTGGCATCTCACTTCTTAGTTCGGAATCAAGTAACTTCTAGCTCATGTTGGGTTATAAAGCATTTTGACCCCGACGTGATTTGAACACGCAACCTTCTGATATGTAGACAGAAGCGCTACCGCTGCGCCACGGAGTCCACAATCAGTAGCACTTTAGCTCTTTGTACGAAATAAAGTATCTTCTAGCTCGTGCTGGGTTATAAAACATTATGAAACCAACGTGATTTGAACACGCAACCTTCTGATCTGCAGTCAGACGCGCTACCGTTGCGCCACGGAGTCGATACGTTGGCATCTTACTTCTTAGTTCGGAATCAAGTAACTTCTAGCTCATGTTGGGATATAAAACATTAAGACCCCGACGTGATTTGAACACGCAACCTTCTGATCTGGAGCCAGACGCGCTACCGTTGCGCCACGGAGTCGATACGTTGGCATCTTACTTCTTAGTTCGGAATCAAGTAACTTCTAGCTCATGTTGGGTTATAAAACCTTATGACACCGACATAATTTGAACTGGCAACTTTCTGAATTGGAGTCTGACGCGCTACCGTTGCGCCACGGAGTCAATACGTTGAAATTTTAGTTCTTAGTTCGGATTCAAGTAACTTCTAGCTCATGTTGTGTTATAAAACATTATGACCCCGACGTGATTTGAACACGCAACCTTCTGATCTGGAGTCAGACGCGCTACCGTTGCGCCACGGAGTCGATACGTTGGCATCTTACTTCTTAGTTCGGAATCAAGTAACTTCTAGCTCATGTTGGGTTTAAAACATTATGACCCCGAAGTGATTTGAACACGCAACCTTCTGATCTGGAGTCAGACGCGCTACCGTTGCGCCACGGCGTCGATATGTTGGCATCTTACTTCTTAGTTCGGAATCAAGTAACTTCTAGCTCATGTTGGGTTTAAAACATTATGACCCCGACGTGATTTAAACACGCAACCTTCTGATCTGCAGTCAGACGCGCTACCGTTGCGCCACGGAGTCGATACGTTGGCATCTTACTTCTTAGTTCGGAATCAAGTAACTTCTAGCTCATGTTGGGTTATAAAACATTTTGACCCCGACGTGATTTAAACACGCAACCTTCTGATATGGAGTCAGAAGCGCTACCGCTGCGCCACGGAGTCCACAATCAGTAGCACTTTAGCTTTTTGTACGAAATAAAGTACCTTCTAGCTCGTGCTGGGTTATAAAACATTATGACACCAACGTGATTTGAACAAGCAACCTTCTGATCTGGAGTCACACGCGCTACCGTTGCGCCACGGAGTCGATACGTTGGAATCTTACTTCTTAGTTCGGAATCAAGTAACTTCTAGCTCATGTTGGGTTATAAAACATTATGACACCGACGTAATTTGAACTGGCAACTTTCTGAATTGGAGTCTGACGCGCTACCGTTGCGCCACGGAGTCGATACGGTGGCATCTTACTTCTTAGTTCGGAATCAAGTAACTTCTAGCTCATGTTGGGTTATAAAACTTTATGACCCCGAAGTGATTTGGACACGCAGCCTTCTGATCTGCAGTCAGACGCGCTACCGTTGCGCCACGGAGTCGATATATTGGCATCTCACTTCTTAGTGCGGAATCAAGTAACTTCTAGCTCATGTTGGGCTATAAAACATTATGACACCGACATAATTTGAACTGGCAACTCTCTGAATTGGAGTCTGACGCGCTACCGTTGCGCCACGGAGTCGATACGTTGGAATTTTAGTTCTTAGTTCGGATTCAAGTAACTTCTAGCTCATGTTGTGTTATAAAACATTATGACCCCGACGTGATTTGAACACGCAACCTTCTGATCTGGAGTCAGACGCGCTACCGTTGCGCCACGGAGTCGATACGTTGGCATCTTACTTCTTAGTTCGGAATCAAGTAACTTCTAGCTCATGTTGGGTTTAAAACATTATGACCCCGAAGTGATTTGAACACGCAACCTTCTGATCAGGAGTCAGACGCGCTACCGTTGCGCCACGGAGTCGATACGTTGGCATCTTACTTCTTAGTTCGGAATCAAGTAACTTCTAGCTCATGTTGTGTTATAAAACATTATGACCCCGACGTGATTTGAACACTCAACCTTCTGATCTGGAGTCAGACGCGCTACCGTTGCGCCACGGAGTCGATACGTTGGCATCTTACTTCTTAGTTCGGAATCAAGTAACTTCTAGCTCATGTTGGGTTATAAAACATTTTGACCCCGACATGATTTGAACACGCAACCTTCTGATATGGAGTCAGAAGCGCTACCGCTTCGCCACGAAGTCCACAATCAGTAGCACTTTAGCTCTTTGTACGAAATAAAGTATCTTCTAGCTCGTGCTGGGTTATAAAACATTATGACACCAACGTGATTTGAACACGCAACCTTCTGATCTGCAGTCAGACGCGCTACCGTTGCGCCACGTAGTCGATACGTTTGCATCTTACTTCTTAGTTCGGAATCAAGTAACTTCTAGCTCATGTTGGGTTATAAAACATTATGACACCGACGTAATTTGAACTGGCAACTTTCTGAATTGGAGTCTGACGCGCTACCGTTGCGCCACGGAGTCGATACGTTGGAATTTTAGTTCTTAGTTCGGATTCAAGGAACTTCTAGCTCATGTTGTGTTATAAAACATTATGACCCCGACGTGATTTGAACACGCAACCTTCTGATCTGGAGTCAGACGCGCTACCGTTGCGCCACGGAGTCGATACGTTGGCATCTTACTTCTTAGTTCGGAATCAAGTAACTTCTAGCTCATGTTGGGTTATAAAACATTATGACCCCGAAGTGATTTGAACACGCAACCTTCTGATCTGGAGTCACACGCGCTACCGTTGCGCCACGGAGTCGATACGTTGGAATTTTAGTTCTTAGTTCGGATTCAAGTAACTTCTAGCTCATGTTGTGTTATAAAACATTATGACCCCGACGTGATTTGAACACGCAACCTTCTGATCTGGAGTCAGACGCGCTACCGTTGCGCCACGGAGTCGATACGTTGGCATCTTACTTCTTAGTTCGGAATCAAGTAACTTCTAGCTCATGTTGGGTTATAAAACATTATGACACCAACGTGATTTGAACACGCAACCTTCTGATCTGGAGTCAGACGCGCTACCGTTGCGCCACGGCGTCGATATGTTGGCATCTTATTTCTTAGTTCGGAATCAAGTAACTTCTAGCTCATGTTGGGTTTAAAACATTATGACCCCGAAGTGATTTGAACACGCAACCTTCTGATCTGGAGTCAGACGCGCTACCGTTGCGCCACGGAGTCGATACGTTGGCATCTTACTTCTTAGTTCGGAATCAAGTAACTTCTAGCTCATGTTGGGTTATCAAACATTTTGACCCCGACGTGATTTGAACACGCAACCTTCTGATCTGGAGTCACACGCGCTACCGTTGCGCCACGGAGTCGATACGTTGGCATCTTACTTCTTAGTTCGGAATCAAGTAACTTCTAGCTCATGTTGTGTTATAAAACATTATGACCCCGACGTGATTTGAACACGCAACCTTCTGATCTGGAGTCAGACGCGCTACCGTTGCGCCACGGAGTCGATATGTTGGCATCTTACTTCTTAGTTCGGAATCAAGTAACTTCTAGCTCATGTTGGGTTATAAAACATTTTGACCCCGACGTGATTTGAACACGCAACCTTCTGATATGGAGTCAGAAGCGCTACCGCTGCGCCACGGAGTCCACAATCAGTAGCACTTTAGCTCTTTGTACGAAATAAAGTACCTTCTAGCTCGTGCTGGGTTATAAAACATTATGACACCAACGTGATTTGAACACGCAACCTTCTGATCTGCAGTCAGACGCGCTACCGTTGCGCCACGGAGTCGATACGTTGGAACCTTAATTCTTAGTTCGGAATCAAGTAACTTCTAGCTCATGTTGGGTTATAAAACATTATGGCACCAGCGTGATTTCAACACGCAACCTTCTGATCTGGAGTCAGACGCGCTACCGTTGCGCCACGGAGTCCACAATCAGTAGCACTTTAGCTCTTTGTACGAAATAAAGTACCTTCTAGCTCGTGCTGGGTTACAAAACATTATGACCCCGACGTGATTTGAACACGCAACCTTCTGATCTGGAGTCAGACGCGCTACCGTTGCGTCACGGAGTCGATATGTTGGCATCTTACTTCTTAGTTCGGAATCAAGTAACTTCTAGCTCATGTTGGGTTATAAAACATTATGACACCGACGTAATTTGAACTGGCAACTTTCTGAATTGGAGTCTGACCCGCTACCGTTGCGCCACGGAGCCGATACGTTGGAATTTTAGTTCTTAGTTCGGATTCAAGTAACTTCTAGCTCATGTTGGGTTATAAAACATTATGACCCCGACGTGATTTGAACACGCAACCTTCTGATCTGGAGTCAGAAGCGCTACCGTTGCGCCACGGAGTCGATACGTTGGCATCTTACTTCTTAGTTCGGAATCAAGTAACTTCTAGCTCATGTTGTGTTATAAAACATTTTGACCCCGACGTGATTTGAACACGCAACCTTCTGATATGGAGTCAGAAGCGCTACCGCTTCGCCACGGAGTCCACAATCAGTAGCACTTTAGCTCTTGTACGAAATAAAGTATCTTCTAGCTCGTGCTGGGTTATAAAACATTATGACACCAACGTGATTTGAACACGCAACCTTCTGATCTGGAGTCAGACGCGCTACCGTTGCGCCACGGAGTCGATACGTTGGCATCTTACTTCTTAGTTCGGAATCAAGTAACTTCTAGCTCATGTTGGGTTATAAAACATTATGACCCCGAAGTGATTTGAAAACGCAACCTTCTGATCTGGAGTCAGACGCGCTACCGTTGCGCCACGGAGTCGATATGTTGGCATCTCACTTCTTAGTTCGGAATCAAGTAACTTCTAGCTCATGTTGGGTTATAAAGCATTTTGACCCCGACGTGATTTGAACACGCTACCTTCTGATATGTATTCAGAAGCGCTACCGCTGCGCCACGGAGTCCACAATCAGTAACACTTTAGCTCTTTGTACGAAATAAAGTATCTTCTAGCTCGTGCTGGGTTATAAAACATTATGAAACCAACGTGATTTGAACACGCAACCTTCTAATCTGCAGTCAGACGCGCTACCGTTGCGCCACGGAGTCGATACGTTGGCATCTTACTTCTTAGTTCGGAATCAAGTAACTTCTAGCTCATGTTGGGTTATAAAACATTATGACCCCGACGTGATTTGAACACGCAACCTTCTAATCTGCAGTCAGACGCGCTACCGTTGCGCCACGGAGTCGATATGTTGGCATCTTACTTCTTAGTTCGGAATCAAGTAACTTCTAGCTCATGTTGGGTTATAAAACATTATGACCCCGACGTGATTTGAACACGCAACCTTCTGATCTGGAGTCTGACGCGCTACCGTTGCGCCACGGAGTCGATACGTTGGCATCTTACTTCTTAGTTCGGAATCAAGTAACTTCTAGCTCATGTTGGGTTATAAAACATTATGACCCCGACGTGATTTGAACACGCAACCTTCTGATCTGGAGCCAAACGCGCTACCGTTGCGCCACGGAGTCGATACGTTGGCATCTTACCTCTTAGTTCGGAATCAAGTAACTTCTAGCTCATGTTGGGTTATAAAACATTATGACCCCGACGTGATTTGAACACGCAACCTTCTGATCTGGAGTCAGACGCGCTACCGTTGCGCCACGGAGTCGATAGGTTGGCATCTTACTTCTTATTTCGGAATCAAGTAACTTCTAGCTCATGTTGGGTTATAAAACATTATGACACCGACGTAATTTGAACTGGCAACTTTCTGAATTGGAGTCTGACGCGCTACCGTTGCGCCAGGGAGTCGATACGGTGGCATCTTACTTCTTAGTTCGGAATCAAGTAACTTCTAGCTCATGTTGGGTTATAAAACATTATGACCCCGAAGTGATTTGGACACGCAACCTTCTGATCTGGAGTCAGACGCGCTACCGTTGCGCCACGGAGTCGATATATTGGCATCTCACTTCTTAGTTCGGAATCAAGTAACTTCTAGCTCATGTTGGGCTATAAAACATTATGACACCGACATAATTTGAACTGGCAACTCTCTGAATTGGAGTCTGACGCGCTACCGTTGCGCCACGGAGTCGATACGTTGGAATTTTAGTTCTTAGTTCGGCTTCAAGTAACTTCTAGCTCATGTTGTGTTATAAAACATTATGACCCCGACGTGATTTGAACACGCAACCTTCTGATCTGGAGTCAGACGCGCTACCGTTGCGCCACGGAGTCGATACGTTGGCATCTTACTTCTTAGTTCGGAATCAAGTAACTTCTAGCTCATGTTGGGTTTAAAACATTATGACCCCGAAGTGATTTGAACACGCAACCTTCTGATCTGGAGTCAGACGCGCTACCGTTGCGCCACGGCGTCGATATGTTGGCATCTTACTTCTTAGTTCGGAATCAAGTAACTTCTAGCTCATGTTGGGTTTAAAACATTATGACCCCGAACTGATTTAAACACGCAACCTTCTGATCTGGAGTCAGACGCGCTACCGTTGCGCCACGGCGTCGATATGTTGGCATCTTACTTCTTAGTTCGGAATCAAGTAACTTCTAGCTCATGTTGGGTTTAAAACATTATGACCCCGACGTGATTTGAACACGCAACCTTCTGATATGGAGTCAGAAGCGCTACCGCTGCGCCACGGAGTCCACAATCAGTAGCACTTTAGCTCTTTGTACGAAATAAAGTACCTTCTAGCTCATGTTGGGTTATAAAACATTATGACACCAACGTGATTTGAACACGCAACCTTCTGATCAGCAGTCAGACGCGCTACCGTTGCGCCACGGAGTCGATATGTTGGCATCTTACTTCTTAGTTCGGAATCAAGTAACTTCTAGCTCATGTTGTGTTATAAAACATTATGACCACGACGTGATTTGAACACGCAACCTTCTGATCTGGAGTCAGACGCGCTAACGTTGCGCCACGGACCCGATACAAAAGCAGCTTATTTCTTAGTTCGGATTCAAGTAACTTCTAGCTCATGTTGTGTTATAAAACATTATGACCCCGAAGTGATTTGAACACGCAACCTTCTGACCTGGAGTCAGATACCCTACCGTTGCGCCACGGAGTCGATACGGTGGCATTTTACTTCTTAGTTCGGAATCAAGTAACTTCTAGCTCATGTTGGGTTATAAAACATTATGACCCCGAAGTGATTTGGACACGCAACCTTCTGATCTGGAGTCAGACGCGCTACCGTTGCGCCACGGAGTCGATATATTGGCATCTCACTTCTTAGTTCGGAATCAAGTAACTTCTAGCTCATGTTGGGTTATAAAACATTATGACCCCGAAGTGATTTGGACACGCAACCTTCTGATCTGGAGCCAGACGCGCTACCGTTGCGCCACGGAGTCGATACGTTGGGATCTCACTTCTTAGTTCGGAATCAAGTAACTTCTAGCTCATGTTGGGTTATAAAACATTATGACCCCGAAGTGATTTGGACACGCAACCTTCTGATCTGGAGTCAGACGCGCTACCGTTGCGCCACGGAGTCGATATAATGGCAGCTCACTTCTTAGTTCGGAATCAAGTAACTTCTAGCTCATGTTGGGCTATAAAACATTATGACACCGACATAATTTGAACTGGCAACTCTCTGAATTGGAGTCTGACGCGCTACCGTTGCGCCACGGAGTCGATACGTTGGACTTTTAGTTCTTAGTTCGGATTCAGTAACTTCTAGCTCATGTTGTGTTATAAAACATTATGACCCCGACGTGATTTGAACACGCAACCTTCTGATCTGGAGTCAGACGCGCTACCGTTGCGCCACGGAGTCGATACGTTGGCATCTTACTTCTTAGTTCGGAATCAAGTAACTTCTAGCTCATGTTGGGTTTAAAACATTATGACCCCGAAGTGATTTGAACACGCAACCTTCTGATCTGGAGTCAGACGCGCTACCGTTGCGCCACTGCGTCGATATGTTGGCATCTTACTTCTTAGTTCGGAATCAAGTAACTTCTAGCTCATGTTGGGTTTAAAACATTATGACCCCGAAGTTATTTGAACACGCAACCTTCTGATCTGGAGTCAGACGCGGTACCGTTGCGCCACGGAGTCGATAGGTTGGCATCTTACTTCTTAGTTCGGAATCAAGTAACTTCTAGCTCATGTTGGGTTATAAAACATTTTGACCCCGACGTGATTTGAACACGCAACCTTCTGATATGGAGTCAGAAGCGCTACCGCTGGGCCACGGAGTCCACAATCAGTAGCACTTTAGCTCTTTGTACGAAATAAAGTACCTTCTAGCTCATGTTGGGTTATAAAACATTATGACACCAACGTGATTTGAACACGTAACCTTCTGATCTGCAGTCAGACGCGCTACCGTTGCGCCACGGAGTCGATACGTTGGAATCTTACTTCTTAGTTCGGAATCAAGTAACTTCTAGCTCATGTTGGGTTATAAAACATTATGGCACCAACGTGATTTCAACACGCAACCTTCTGATCTGGAGTCAGACGCGCTACCGTTGCGTCACGGAGTCGATATGTTGGCATCTTACTTCTTAGTTCGGAATCAAGTAACTTCTAGCTCATGTTGGGTTATAAAACATTATGACACCGACGTAATTTGAACTGGCAACTTTCTGAATTGGAGTCTGACCCGCTACCGTTGCGCCACGGAGCCGATACGTTGGAATTTTAGTTCTTAGTTCGGATTCAAGTAACTTCTAGCTCATGTTGGGTTATAAAACATTTTGACCCCGACGTGATTTGAACACGCAACCTTCTGATATGGAGTCAGAAGCGCTACCGCTTCGCCACGGAGTCCACAATCAGTAGCACTTTAGCTCTTTGTACGAAATAAAGTACCTTCTAGCTCATGTTGGGTTATAAAACATTATGACACCAACGTGATTTGAACACGCAACCTTCTGATCTGCAGTTAGACGCGCTACCGTTGCGCCACGGAGTGGATACGTTGGCATCTTACTTCTTAGTTCGGAATCAAGTAACTTCTAGCTCATGTTGGGTTATAAAGCATTATGACACCGACGTAATTTGAACTGGCAACTTTCTGAATTGGAGTCTGACGCGCTACCGTTGCGCCACGGAGTCGATACGTTGCAATTTTAGTTCTTAGTTCGGATTCAAGTAACTTCTAGCTCATGTTGTGTTATAAAACATTATGACCCCGAAGTGATTTGAACACGCAACCTTCTGATCTGGAGTCAGACGCGCTACCGTTGCGCCACGGAGTCGATACGTTGGCATCTTACTTCTTAGTTCGGAATCAAGTAACTTCTAGCTCATGTTGGGTTATAAAACATTATGACCCCGAAGTGATTTGAACACGCAACCTTCTGATCTGGAGTCAGACGCGCTACCGTCGCGCCACGGAGTCGATACGGTGGCATCTTACTTCTTAGTTCGGAATCAAGTAACTTCTAGCTCATGTTGGGTTATAAAACATTTTGACCCCGACGTGATTTGAACACCCAACCTTCTGATCTGGAGTCACACGCGCTACCGTTGCGCCACGGAGTCGATACGTTGGCATCTCACTTCTTAGTTCGGAATCAAGTAACTTCTAGCTCATGTTGGGTTATAAAACATTTTGACCCCGACGTGATTTGAACACGCAACCTTCTTATCTGGAGTCAGACGCGCTACCGTTGCGCCACGGAGTCGATACGTTGGCATCTTACTTCTTAGTTCGGAATCAAGTAACTTCTAGCTCATGTTGGGTTATAAAACATTATGACCCCGAAGTGATTTGAACACGCAACCTTCTGATCTGGAGTCAGACGCGCTACCGTTGCGCCACGGAGTCGATATGTTGGCATCTCACTTCTTAGTTCGGAATCAAGTAACTTCTAGCTCATGTTGGGTTATAAAGCATTTTGACCCCGACGTGATTTGAACACGCAACCTTCTGATATGTAGACAGAAGCGCTACCGCTGCGCCACGGAGTCCACAATCAGTAGCACTTTAGCTCTTTGTACGAAATAAAGTATCTTCTAGCTCGTGCTGGGTTATAAAACATTATGAAACCAACGTCATTTGAACACGCAACCTTCTGATCTGCAGTCAGACGCGCTACCGTTGCGCCACGGAGTCGATACGTTGGCATCTTACTTCTTAGTTCGGAATCAAGTAACTTCTAGCTCATGTTGGGTTATAAAACATTATGACCCCGACGTGATTTGAACACGCAACCTTCTGATCTGGAGCCAGACGCGCTACCGTTGCGCCACGGAGTCGATACGTTGGCATCTTACTTCTTAGTTCGGAATCAAGTAACTTCTAGCTCATGTTGGGTTATAAAACATTATGACACCAACGTGATTTGAACACGCAACCTTCTGATCAGCAGTCAGACGCGCTACCGTTGCGCCACGGAGTCGATATGTTGGCATCTTACTTCTTAGTTCGGAATCAAGTAACTTCTAGCTCATGTTGTGTTATAAAACATTATGACCACGACGTGATTTGAACACGCAACCTTCTGATCTGGAGTCAGACGCGCTAACGTTGCGCCACGGACCCGATACAAAAGCAGCTTATTTCTTAGTTCGGATTCAAGTAACTTCTAGCTCATGTTGTGTTATAAAACATTATGACCCCGAAGTGATTTGAACACGCAACCTTCTGACCTGGAGTCAGATACCCTACCGTTGCGCCACGGAGTCGATACGGTGGCATTTTACTTCTTAGTTCGGAATCAAGTAACTTCTAGCTCATGTTGGGTTATAAAACATTATGACCCCGAAGTGATTTGGACACGCAACCTTCTGATCTGGAGTCAGACGCGCTACCGTTGCGCCACGGAGTCGATATATTGGCATCTCACTTCTTAGTTCGGAATCAAGTAACTTCTAGCTCATGTTGGGTTATAAAACATTATGACCCCGAAGTGATTTGGACACGCAACCTTCTGATCTGGAGCCAGACGCGCTACCGTTGCGCCACGGAGTCGATACGTTGGGATCTCACTTCTTAGTTCGGAATCAAGTAACTTCTAGCTCATGTTGGGTTATAAAACATTATGACCCCGAAGTGATTTGGACACGCAACCTTCTGATCTGGAGTCAGACGCGCTACCGTTGCGCCACGGAGTCGATATAATGGCAGCTCACTTCTTAGTTCGGAATCAAGTAACTTCTAGCTCATGTTGGGCTATAAAACATTATGACACCGACATAATTTGAACTGGCAACTCTCTGAATTGGAGTCTGACGCGCTACCGTTGCGCCACGGAGTCGATACGTTGGACTTTTAGTTCTTAGTTCGGATTCAGTAACTTCTAGCTCATGTTGTGTTATAAAACATTATGACCCCGACGTGATTTGAACACGCAACCTTCTGATCTGGAGTCAGACGCGCTACCGTTGCGCCACGGAGTCGATACGTTGGCATCTTACTTCTTAGTTCGGAATCAAGTAACTTCTAGCTCATGTTGGGTTTAAAACATTATGACCCCGAAGTGATTTGAACACGCAACCTTCTGATCTGGAGTCAGACGCGCTACCGTTGCGCCACTGCGTCGATATGTTGGCATCTTACTTCTTAGTTCGGAATCAAGTAACTTCTAGCTCATGTTGGGTTTAAAACATTATGACCCCGAAGTTATTTGAACACGCAACCTTCTGATCTGGAGTCAGACGCGGTACCGTTGCGCCACGGAGTCGATAGGTTGGCATCTTACTTCTTAGTTCGGAATCAAGTAACTTCTAGCTCATGTTGGGTTATAAAACATTTTGACCCCGACGTGATTTGAACACGCAACCTTCTGATATGGAGTCAGAAGCGCTACCGCTGGGCCACGGAGTCCACAATCAGTAGCACTTTAGCTCTTTGTACGAAATAAAGTACCTTCTAGCTCATGTTGGGTTATAAAACATTATGACACCAACGTGATTTGAACACGTAACCTTCTGATCTGCAGTCAGACGCGCTACCGTTGCGCCACGGAGTCGATACGTTGGAATCTTACTTCTTAGTTCGGAATCAAGTAACTTCTAGCTCATGTTGGGTTATAAAACATTATGGCACCAACGTGATTTCAACACGCAACCTTCTGATCTGGAGTCAGACGCGCTACCGTTGCGTCACGGAGTCGATATGTTGGCATCTTACTTCTTAGTTCGGAATCAAGTAACTTCTAGCTCATGTTGGGTTATAAAACATTATGACACCGACGTAATTTGAACTGGCAACTTTCTGAATTGGAGTCTGACCCGCTACCGTTGCGCCACGGAGCCGATACGTTGGAATTTTAGTTCTTAGTTCGGATTCAAGTAACTTCTAGCTCATGTTGGGTTATAAAACATTTTGACCCCGACGTGATTTGAACACGCAACCTTCTGATATGGAGTCAGAAGCGCTACCGCTTCGCCACGGAGTCCACAATCAGTAGCACTTTAGCTCTTTGTACGAAATAAAGTACCTTCTAGCTCATGTTGGGTTATAAAACATTATGACACCAACGTGATTTGAACACGCAACCTTCTGATCTGCAGTTAGACGCGCTACCGTTGCGCCACGGAGTGGATACGTTGGCATCTTACTTCTTAGTTCGGAATCAAGTAACTTCTAGCTCATGTTGGGTTATAAAGCATTATGACACCGACGTAATTTGAACTGGCAACTTTCTGAATTGGAGTCTGACGCGCTACCGTTGCGCCACGGAGTCGATACGTTGCAATTTTAGTTCTTAGTTCGGATTCAAGTAACTTCTAGCTCATGTTGTGTTATAAAACATTATGACCCCGAAGTGATTTGAACACGCAACCTTCTGATCTGGAGTCAGACGCGCTACCGTTGCGCCACGGAGTCGATACGTTGGCATCTTACTTCTTAGTTCGGAATCAAGTAACTTCTAGCTCATGTTGGGTTATAAAACATTATGACCCCGAAGTGATTTGAACACGCAACCTTCTGATCTGGAGTCAGACGCGCTACCGTCGCGCCACGGAGTCGATACGGTGGCATCTTACTTCTTAGTTCGGAATCAAGTAACTTCTAGCTCATGTTGGGTTATAAAACATTTTGACCCCGACGTGATTTGAACACCCAACCTTCTGATCTGGAGTCACACGCGCTACCGTTGCGCCACGGAGTCGATACGTTGGCATCTCACTTCTTAGTTCGGAATCAAGTAACTTCTAGCTCATGTTGGGTTATAAAACATTTTGACCCCGACGTGATTTGAACACGCAACCTTCTTATCTGGAGTCAGACGCGCTACCGTTGCGCCACGGAGTCGATACGTTGGCATCTTACTTCTTAGTTCGGAATCAAGTAACTTCTAGCTCATGTTGGGTTATAAAACATTATGACCCCGAAGTGATTTGAACACGCAACCTTCTGATCTGGAGTCAGACGCGCTACCGTTGCGCCACGGAGTCGATATGTTGGCATCTCACTTCTTAGTTCGGAATCAAGTAACTTCTAGCTCATGTTGGGTTATAAAGCATTTTGACCCCGACGTGATTTGAACACGCAACCTTCTGATATGTAGACAGAAGCGCTACCGCTGCGCCACGGAGTCCACAATCAGTAGCACTTTAGCTCTTTGTACGAAATAAAGTATCTTCTAGCTCGTGCTGGGTTATAAAACATTATGAAACCAACGTCATTTGAACACGCAACCTTCTGATCTGCAGTCAGACGCGCTACCGTTGCGCCACGGAGTCGATACGTTGGCATCTTACTTCTTAGTTCGGAATCAAGTAACTTCTAGCTCATGTTGGGTTATAAAACATTATGACCCCGACGTGATTTGAACACGCAACCTTCTGATCTGGAGCCAGACGCGCTACCGTTGCGCCACGGAGTCGATACGTTGGCATCTTACTTCTTAGTTCGGAATCAAGTAACTTCTAGCTCATGTTGGGTTATAAAACATTATGACACCGACATAATTTGAACTGGCAACTTTCTGAATTGGAGTCTGACGCGCTACCGTTGCGCCACGGAGTCGATACGTTGGAATTTTAGTTCTTAGTTCGGCTTCAAGTAACTTCTAGCTCATGTTGTGTTATAAAACATTATGACCCCGACGTGATTTGAACACGCAACCTTCTGATCTGGAGTCAGACGCGCTACCGTTGCGCCACGGAGTCGATACGTTGGCATCTTACTTCTTAGTTCGGAATCAAGTAACTTCTAGCTCATGTTGGGTTTAAAACATTATGACCCCGAAGTGATTTGAACACGCAACCTTCTGATCTGGAGTCAGACGCGCTACCGTTGCGCCACGGCGTCGATATGCTGGCATCTTACTTCTTAGTTCGGAATCAAGTAACTTCTAGCTCATGTTGGGTTTAAAACATTATGACCCCGACGTGATTTAAACACGCAACCTTCTGATCTGCAGTCAGACGCGCTACCGTTGCGCCACGGAGTCGATACGTTGGCATCTTACTTCTTAGTTCGGAATCAAGTAACTTCTAGCTCATGTTGGGTTATAAAACATTTTGACCCCGACGTGATTTAAACACGCAACCTTCTGATATGGAGTCAGAAGCGCTACCGCTGCGCCACGGAGTCCACAATCAGTAGCACTTTAGCTCTTTGTACGAAATAAAGTACCTTCTAGCTCGTGCTGGGTTATAAAACATTATGACACCAACGTGATTTGAACACGCAACCTTCTGATCTGGAGTCACACGCGCTACCGTTGCGCCACGGAGTCGATACGTTGGAATCTTACTTCTTAGTTCGGAATCAAGTAACTTCTAGCTCATGTTGGGTTATAAAACATTATGGCACCGACGTGATTTCAACACGCAACCTTCTGATCTGGAGTCTGACGCGCTATCGTTGCGTCACGGAGTCGATATGTTGGCATCTTACTTCTTAGTTCGGAATCAAGTAACTTCTAGCTCATGTTGGGTTATAAAACATTATGACCCCGACGTGATTTGAATACGCAAACTTCTGATCTGGAGTCTGACGCGCTATCGTTGCGTCACGGTGTCGATATGTTGGCATCTTATTTCTTAGTTCGGATTCAAGTAACTTCTAGCTCATGTTGGGTTATAAAACATTATGACCCCGACGTGATTTGAATACGCAAACTTCTGATCTGGAGTCAGACGCGCTACCGTTGCGTCACGGAGTCGATATGTTGGCATCTTACTTCTTAGTTCGGAATCAAGTAACTTCTAGCTCAGGTTGGGTTATAAAACATTATGACACCGACGTAATTTGAACTGGCAACTTTCTGAATTGGAGTCTGACCCGCTACCGTTGCGCCACGGAGCCGATACTTTGGAATTTTAGTTCTTAATTCGGATTCAAGTAACTTCTAGCTCATGTTGTGTTATAAAACATTATGAGCCCGACGTGATTTGAACACGCAACCTTCTGATCTGGAGTCAGACGCGCTACCGTTGCGCCACGGAGTCGATACGTTGGCATCTTACTTCTTAGTTCGAAATCAAGTAACTTCTAGCTCATGTTGGGTTATAAAACATTTTGACCCCGACGTGATTTGAACACGCAACCTTCTGATATGGAGTCAGAAGCGCTACCGCTTCGCCACGAAGTCCACAATCAGTAGCACTTTAGCTCTTTGTACGAAATAAAGTATCTTCTAGCTCGTGCTGGGTTATAAAACATTATGACACCAACGTGATTTGAACACGCAACCTTCTGATCTGCAGTCAGACGCGCTACCGTTGCGCCACGGAGTCGATATGTTGGCATCTCACTTCTTAGTTCGGAATCAAGTAACTTCTAGCTCATGTTGGGTTATAAAACATAATGACACCGACATAATTTGAACTGGCAACTTTCTGAATTGGAGTCTGACGCGCTACCGTTGCGCCACGGAGTCGATATGTTGGAATTTTAGTTCTTAGTTCGGATTCAAGTAACTTCTAGCTCATGTTGTGTTATAAAACATTATGACCCCGACGTGATTTGAACACGCAACCTTCTGATCTGGAGTCACACGCGCTACCATTGCGCCACGGAGTCGATACGTTGGCATCTTACTTCTTAGTTCGGAATCAAGTAACTTCTAGCTCATGTTGGGTTATAAAACATTTTGACCCCGACGTGATTTGAACACGCAACCTTCTGATCTGGAGTCAGACGCGCTACCGTTGCGCCACGGAGTCTACCTGTGGCACGTGCTGTAGTTCTTTGTACTAAAGGTAACTTCTATCTCATGTTGAGTCATAAAACATTGTACCCCTGACGTGATTTGAACTCGCAACCGTTGCGCAATGGAACCTCTTTGTCCGAGCCCCCTAACTGTAATGAAATTAGGGTTTCAAACCATGCATGTAAAGGTAGTTTGTAACGAACATGCTTTTGGCATGTAAATGATTTAGGCACACATTTCGAAGTGGTATTTAATTATTAGTTTATTTATTTATGCATTTCTGCTACAACAGAGTCTGTTACATTTGAATGTATGCCTGTAAGGAAAACCAAGAGAACAACCAATTAAGCAATGATATTAGGTTAACTATAAGAAGTAGATTTGTACTAAAATAATATACCTAGTTGAAAATCAAAGGAAGCATATAATGCAGTTTTGTTTTGTTGTTATTTATCATAAGTGTGTGGTGAAGTTTTATCAGTTCGAAATTGTTTAAAGAGATTTGCTGGCACGAAAATCCATTTCATCTAGTAGTTCTACATTTATAACTTTAAATCACCCTTGTGAAAATGTTAGGAATAGAATATTCAAAGGCAGATTGAAAAATTCATACCATACCCGGAACTTCAAATAGCTATCGCATACACACGGCTAGTGCGGAACAACAATTAATAATCTTCAATTTACCTAACAGTGGGACTTAAGTACTTATATCATCGGAAGTCGTCACAAAAGGTGTGTATTTCATTGTATATGACGGCCCCTAGTAGTTTACCGGAAAAATATGACTTAGTTGGAGAATTTAATGTCAGTGGTTCAAATCCTGCCTAATTTATCGAATTTTTCAGTGTGACTCTACCTATCCATTAGGGGATACTTTTGAAAGTAGTTTTCTGATTTCCCACAGATGGCAGAAGTGTTTATATTTAGATACACGTCAATATAATCCAAAATAATTTTAAATTATTACTTCCCTGTGGGTAAATCAGGTTACTGCTTGGGTTAAACGAGAATATCAAGTCCGTTTGGGTTTCTTTAATAATAATAATAATAATAATAATAATAATAATAATAATAATAATAATAATAATAATAATAATAATAATAATAATAATAATAATAATAATAATAATAATAATAATAATAATAATAATAATAATAATAATAATAATAATAATAATAATAATAATAATAATAATAATAATAATAATAATAATAATAATAATAATAATAATAATAATAATAATAATAATAATAATAATAATAATAATAATAATAATAATAATAATAATAATAATAATAATAATAATAATAATAATAATAATAATAATAATAATAATAATAATAATAATAATAATAATAATAATAATAATAATAATAATAATAATAATAATAATAATAATAATAATAATAATAATAATAATAATAATAATAATAATAATAATAATAATAATAATAATAATAATAATAATAATAAACATATGCATATGATTGTAGCACAATTTTCTAATAAAATAAGACCTGAATTTGTAATAGAATGTTTATTTGACAAGTTACATTTACAAATACAGAATTGCACATGTTTTAACAATTTTAGGAATAGCTTATACCTACTGGAAGGAATTTTGAAGCTGGAAACTGCTTATGTTAGGCCCGGTTGCATAAAAATCGCTAACTGCAGTTCATTTATAGTTGAAGATCAAAATTGAACTAAGTTTGCGAACCGGCGTGGGTTGTACAATGCTGATCTCAAATCAGATAAACGCCGTTTAGTACTGATCCGAGATCACAAAAACAAATGTGGCAATATCGCCTAACATGCTGCAACTTTCCCGATGTATCGAAAGGATTCGAGAATTCTTAGAATTACTCGACACTGTTAAATTCAAGTGCACGGAGTAGCCAATCTAGACATAACAAAAACTAAATAAATCTTTTGACTTATGCTTATTTATTCTAGAAATAATGTTATTTTAAATAAACAGTATAAAAGTTTACTCCATATTGAAACAGTATTTATCAAAAGTTAATTACCCGTATTTGGCTTACTTTATCTCCATTATATGCCCAATGTACATAATTTTTTCATTTTCGTTTGTTTACAATACTGTGAGTTTGAAAACATAAACAAAAAATGGAAGTTCAGGCAAAGGAGAAGATGCATTCCGCTAACTTTAAATCTCGCTTAACCCTTTCCATAGGCATCCAGATGAAATGATATCTTAAAGCTGCAATCTCCCTTGTAACTTTGTATATTGTTCTAAACGCAGTCTCTTTATATTGAAAGGCCACGACGTGGCTCATTGGCTAGACCGCTTGGCTCTCACCAAGGCGGCCCTGGTTCGATCCCAGGCGACCGCAAAGTGAGATTTGTGGTGGGCAACACGGCGTTGGGGCGGGTTTTCTCCGGGACCTCCGGTTTCCCCCGCCATCTCATTCCACCGGTGCTCCATCTTCATCTCATGTATCATCAGTGTCACCGCCTGCGGTGCCGTATGTAGTAAAAGCGGGCGTTAAACACTACACATTTCATTTCATTTCTTTATATTGAATATATTCCTAATTACCATCTGGAATATTTCACTTGCAGAGAACCGTAATGCGAGAAGTATCATAAATATTGGATTACGTGTGTATTTCCTCAGTTTTTGTGTTCTTAGTCATGCATATAGCATATGCTCCACCTCGATTGCATGCTTTGATATTGTCACCCAATTAGCGGAAAGCACAACCAACGACAGCTGAGTAAGGGACAAGAGGCATCCGGGTCACACCCACCCATTAATCTCAGTCATTAACTGAGGGGATGATTAGGGAAGTGTTACTTGTCGCTGGCCGCCTCTTCCCCCTTCCCCTGCCGTCTGGAACCTTCGAGGTGATTCACTGAAACGAGAGACTTCTAGAAAACAGTGATATTCCTATAAAAAGGGCTGCAATGAGTGAGTTCAGTCAGTGTTTAGCGAACAGCGTAGGAGTGTCGTGCTAGTGAACGGACGAGAAGACTGTGTACGTGCATCGGAAGAGTGTACGTAACTGTGAGCGTGCAGTGAAGCTGTAACGGACGAACTGGTGAATTGTAATTGTGTGCATTACGTAATTCTGTGTAATCGGCAAGTGTTCAACTGTAATTTGGTGGAAATAAAGAACATATTTGAGTGGTGCAATTGGACTTTTAATTTCACGAACCCACAAAATCACAATATCAAAATCTGATTTTGAATTTTCTTTCAGTTAGTTCTGAGATGGGATTGTTGGAAAACTCGAGGAGTCCTTTCAAATTGAAAATTCTAATCATCAGAGATATCAGAGTAATCTGAATTCTGAAAATAATACAAATGTATAGGTTATGAACACAAACAATGCATCTTTAACATACATTTGGTAAATAAAGAGGATAATTATTTACGCAAGTAACCACAAAATATGCTTTATTTACTATTTATTTAAAGCTAAACTACTTATTTTTTCTCAGGAACTATTGTGTAAATTCTACAGTTCTGCTGATCTAAGTTCAATCAAGTTAACTGTAGAAAATTCACTAGTTAGGTTTGATCTTAGATCAAGAGGCCATGAACTTAGATCAATGTTTATACAACCAAAATTCTAAGTTCAGCTTCACTGAAGATCATTTTCATGTGCTTGAACACTTTTATGCAACTGGACTTTAGAGTATGAATGAAGCACGGAGTATTTAAAGACTGCTAAGGGAAGGATTCTTTGTTGTATTTTGAGTAGCATTTGTTTCTCTATGCAAAGCAGGGAAAAGTTGTCGAAAATAAGGAATAGAGATTTTGAAAACAAAAGAATATTAAAAAGGTTGAAAATCAAAATCAAAGACCGTGTGTGACATTCTAATAAAGTAATTTATGGCGTAAAGGTAAAATAGAGTCAAATTATAGTTTCAAAGATGTTTACGCTCCTCAACAGTATTGACTGCTCGTAATTCTCTTCGAGAGAATGTACTACACATTTAAGGACGTGCTGATATTTAAATGTCAACGTGATTGTTGTTAAGTAACACGGAATGCGCAGGAAAGATTGAAGAGCGCTTCTCCGTGTAGAGGGCAACCCGCATACCATGCTGCTCCTATAGCGGCACGCCTAGCTTGGCGGAGGTGGAGTTTTCCCACAGTCAGTCGGCGGCGCGACAAGGACGGCAGGCAATTCCTGGCACGTGCACGACCGGCCGCGTCACGACTAGACTCTCTTGGTAGTCAGTGCCGCGGGCCAAGGATGACGACGGAGCGTGGCAAGAGCTCGCCTGCCTGCCTGCCTTCACTTGGAATATGAGTAAAATCCCCAGGAGGTTGCCGCGGACTGGAACTTTCTACTTTTCTTACTGGTGCCCGAAGTTTCTTTACTTATTTTCAATTACACAAATAAGTAAACAATGAAATAAAAATACCCCATTTCCTATTCTTTTTATAATCTATGTTTCCAAAGAAACTCACTCAACCTTATTGTAAAATATTTTTTTTCAAAAACCTGATTTGTTATATTCACGAACCTTCTGCATACATTCTGCAACAAAGCATTCTTGCCAAAGCTTATTCTTCCATACCATTCATGCTACTCGATATACAAGTTACCAAAAAGTTGTTAATTATATTTCCTTGCTAGTGAGTTGACACGGTACGCTCAAACGACACTGAAATCTTTTAAGAACTGCCTTTAAAATTCCATTCTTTCTATTTGAGTACGAGGTAAATAGGAATTCCAATGCTGAAGCTAAAAAGAATATATCTGAAATGGTATGTGCAATAAATCCTTTTACTTGACATACCTACACTTTGTGATTTGATTAGGTGTATATTTGTGTCTTATAGTAAGTAAGCTTTAGTCCAACTCTCACAGCTCACAAGATATAAAAAATAATTCAAAATGAGGATTTCAGGGTCTGTTTCCACAAAATTCATCTGTCATGTAATAACTTTAAAAATAGTTCAATATAAACCATTGCAGCTATTTTAGAAAATTGAAATTTTTTACAATATTCCAAGTAAACCGTTGTTCTGTGTGGAAGATATTTCTAAAATTTCCATTTCGCTAGCTTAAAACCAAGTTTATATTTATATTTACTTTTCATTTGAATTATGCAATAGGTAGATGAAAGAAAGAAAGAAAGAAAGAAAGAGAGAAAGAGACAGAGAGAGAAAAAGAAAGAAAAAAGAAAGAAAAAAGAAAGAAAAAATAAAGATGAAAGAAATAAAGGAAGGAAGGAAGGAAGGAAGGAGGGAAGGAGGGAAGGAGGGAAGGAGGGAGGGAGGGAAGGAGGGAGGGAAGGAAGGAGGGATGGAGGGAGGGAGGGAAGGAGGGAGGGAAGGAGGGAAGGAGGGAAGGAGGAAAGGAGGGAAGGAAGGAAGCCATTTTATTAATAATGAAATCTAATCTAAGTTTAAGGTAATTTCATGATAAATTCAAAAGAAATCTTGAATTTTCCTGGAAGAAGTCTTGCTGGATAATTTTTGCTTAACTGGTAAACCGAAAGGTTTTGCAGACAAAATCTCACCGTGTAAAAGGTGTCAAATATATTTTTGTGCGGAGTGAACCATTTTCTTTAACTACCCTTGAGCCCATTGAGCAAATGAATGGTGTTAAATTGTGATAGTTTGGTGGGGATAGTGAAACCTTCTGCTGCCATTGGCGAGAAGAGATAACGTTGGCGAAGCGTTTCGTCTAATCTTTATGTGGTGATGTGACATAGAACTTACCCATATAACAACTGCACATGTTTATTGACGTCACTATATATGTATGTATACAGAACAGCTGTTTACACCATCGTTTGCTGTCTTACTAAGTGCTGCGTTGGGATCTGATTAAATTGAGAGTTGGCTATCACAACTCAAAGCTCCAATGGCACTTTCCCGTAGGGAAATGCGTAAAATGTATGTCATTTATTTTAGATTAGAATTGTGGAAGGTTGGGGTTTTAGCATAAGAAGAATGATAATGTTTGATATTTCAACAGCTATCGTTGAAGCTGTATATTGCCAATGAATGTTGTACTTTGTGTATAGTCAGTCCATTTTATAATTAGACTGATGTTTACAGCAGTACAACTAACCAGCTTCTATCACTTGACCTAGTCTACGTGTGGAGGACAATCTGATGTCCCTAACTGGTTAAAATTTGATATGAATTGGAGCGGGGTAGCAACGAACGCTATTCCAATAAAAGATGTAGTCCAGTAGGAATCGATTTATGTCTAACTTACGTCTATCACAGACATCAGCATGTGGAATAAAATGATAGAAATTGGTTTTGCTTTACTGTTGATCACCTTGTTTGCGATGTCAGTTTAATTATAAAATGGGATGTACAAAACGGTGCCAAACTGGAACGCTTGACTAATTGTAGTTCGCAACCTCACGGGGGGGATCGGTATAAATTCCCGGGTAATTTCTCAATGTTGTTGAGGGATGCACTTGACCCTATCTTTCAACTTGAACTGCCACTCTACAATCTTCAGGGCGCGTGACCGCTTCTTGTCTGCGGCGAGCAGCAGCAAGCGATCTCCACCAATGAGGAGTAAGGTGGCGCATGCCGCCACTAACCTGATTGGTCGGGTGGAGGCATTCCTAGAAGGAGTACAGTGCCCCCTCTCTCCTCCCGCCAACAAGCTTGCCTGGGAATGTTGGTCCTGCGCGTTTTCTCACGACACAGCTGGGTTAGAGCAAGACGGAAAAAAGAGAAACCGTGAAGATGGAAAGAGATGGAACGCGAGTGTTTGAGTGGCCGCACCCCAAATAGGGGCGGAAGCCTCACCCCAGAGAACGGTTTATGTTATTCCAGAGGGCGGTAAGACTCGGCACAGGTCATGGAATGACACGGATCTCCGCGTTTGTGATTCTGAGTCACGATTGTTTCTTCAGATTGCGGTGACTCAGTTCGTCCTTGCATCGGTTCTGAACCTCAGAGGTCATCTGAATTCCGGTATATCCCATCCCTCTTTTGGATCACGACGTAATCTTGAGCAGGGGTGGACGTATACTGCGTAGCTATTCGAGAATTCATTTTCCTAGGTGGAGCCGCGGTTAATGTATGCAACTTGAGG
This sequence comes from Mantis religiosa, assembly GCA_030765055.1. Classification (NCBI taxonomy): domain Eukaryota; kingdom Metazoa; phylum Arthropoda; class Insecta; order Mantodea; family Mantidae; genus Mantis; species Mantis religiosa. Next base: position 74,946,417 of record CM060949.1, on the reverse strand, counting down.
TTCGATCCCGTGAACCACGCACTCTGATACCCATTATTTCCTCTTCATTCCATTCCTCTTTCTCGTATGATAGTAAGCTCGTAGTGTGTGAGTAGTGTAGATATGACACTGATGCATGAACAATGTAAACGAACTCCGTAATGAGCTGTGGACCCCAAAGAGCTGCCACATCGATGAGTGGCTTGTTTGCACTCCATGTCGATCTAGCAGTGGAAATGACCATCATTCTTGAAAATGCCAGACACTTCCGTGCGTCTGTGTAGCCTGTGAAGTCCTGTGGTTCCCTAAGTTCATCCTTTCCTCCCTATGGGAATTAACCTCAATAGATCTGAGTCATTTCCACTCCAACGTCTACCTGTCACCCTTTTATTCTATTTCTGCTGTGATACGAAGGCAATGTAGAGGGATTAATTTATCTTATAATTATGGGAGCCATGTGTTATTCCGTGCAGGAACAGCAATTCGCACAGTGCATTACATTTTTTCCCCATTTGCGGTGACAAATGTCCCATTTATCTACTGGGAGATCCTAAAGCTCCTTCCAGTAAGGGAAAGTGGTGCAGTATCGGCCGGGTTAAGCTTTTTTTACTTTACTCTGTAACTGTGGTGGTTAATCGGAATCTTACTGTATTATTCTCTTACCTCAAGACATGTTCTATAGACAATATAATGTAAAGATTTTTATTTTTTATTTATAGTACTTTATTACATCGAAAGTAAAAAAGTTAGGCCTGTAGAAAGTTTCTTGCAGTATCGGCCACTGTCTTTTCTATAACAATATAGATTGTCAGTGGTACATTGCACTGCCACATATAGAATAATAGTAGAATACAAAAGCATGGGAACTTATTGTCACTATTTCTGCTCAGTTCACAAATGTTTAGCTCACTAGTTTACGGATATCGCAAATATAGCGCTGCTATCGCCTCAGAGTATCTTCCGTGCGCTAAGAGCTACACTAAACACCATCAAGCACTCTGAGCAGACAAAGAACTGAAGAGAGGAAGAAGATATCCGACTATAGCACACGGGGATGCACATGCTTGCTACTGCTTACTGGAAACTTCTGCCACTTGGAGGCGAAAAGTGAAATCACAGTAGAGGCTGGAACTGCATGCCGGCCGACTCTTCCCTATCACTTACCTTTCTATCAATAAAAGCTAGCGTGAATCCATTAGATTTACAAAAATTAGTTATATTTAATAACAAAACACCAGTGAAATAATTTCAACTTTAATCCTCTGTAACATTTTTTTTTCATTTTAGCTTAAAAACATATTTAGTCACATGATACATACTCCACGCAACAGTGGTAAACGCAGATGTGATTAGATGTAACATAAATAAGATTACTGAGCGAGATGGCGCAAGCGGGTTTCGTCTGTAGCCCCCATTCGGGGGGCCCGAGATTGATTCTTGAGGCTGATCTATGGGTTTGCTCGGGGATTTTTGCGGGTGGCTAGACGAATGCTGGGAAGGCTAATTACATCTCCCGAATTTCCTGTCCCACCATTTCATCTCCATTATCATTTCTCATCATCTCTCATCTTGTGGTATCTTTATGGGTAGAACTGTCGGCGGGTGCCCCGGCGCTGTCGTGACTCCTCGTCAATCTTATCTCTGCTCAGTGATTTAGGTACACCCTTTGATAATGATGATGTAAGAGTTTTGAATGCCATTATTTTTTATTATTAAGATACTGTATTAGATCCATATACCGATACATGCTCTTGTTTGAAGTCCTGAATCCTAGGAGAAACGGGAATAATTCTGTCTGAAGAAAATTTCCCACCCTCCAGCCGGAATCGAACCCGGGATTTGGAGATTAGCATGCCATTGTAACCACCAGACTAAAGTATCACACGATGCTCACATACGAATGCTGGGTAGGTAGAGGTAGAGGTCCACCTCTATGGTCCCTGGGTAACATTTCTAGCCTCTGCTCCTTCGATTGGGGATTCAAACCCACTGAAGAGCAATGGCTCTTTTCAGGTGTGCAGATTCTTAGCATGGCTTCTTTCGAAGGGAAGTACTGTCGGGGCTTCTTTGACGTAGATTTTACGGTAGGTTAAAGAACCTCAAGAATGATAAAGAGACCTCTGAGCAAAATTAAGTGGTGCTTTAGGCCCAGATTAGGATGTTGAGAACCACATCAGTTAAAGAACATTCAAAAACAATAACTCAATTTTTATATGAGAGATTAACTTGTTTAGGCCGCGCTGTGGCTGAGTGGTTAGACTGTTTGACTCTCACCAAGGCAGCCTGTGTTTGATTCCAGGCGATCACAAATTGAGATTTGTGGTGGCTAACACGGTGCTGGGGCGGTTTTTCCGGTTTTCGCCGGTGCTCCATCTCTATCTCATGTATCATCAGTGTCACCGCCTGTGATGCCGTATGTAGTAAAAGCAGGCGTAAACTACACATCTCATTTAACTTGTTTAAGTAACTCGTTAAGTCTTTACTTATTTTAATCTTTTTTTTTTCTTTTAGTTTATAATGTTAAAACTAATTCTACAGTCATGTAAATTAAAAACTACTCAATCAAGTGACTCACAGCAACATCCGAGAAAATGGAACAAAGTTTTGACTGGCATTGGGTAACTTTTACTTTATGCATTCAATCACGGTGCCAAAGCCACAGAAGCTGCTCGTGAGTGCTCGTGAGCTTTTTTGTTTTTTATGGACACACACACACACACATATATATATATATATATATATATATATATATATATATATATATATATATATATATATATATATACCTCGCTGCTCAGGAAAAGCAAAGGCTTATGGCCAAGGGTCCTGAGTCAGCGAATAAACGTTAGGGTCAGCCATTTCAAGCATTGTACAGGATGTATAATAAGTTCATGAGCAATGTTAAAGTCATTGTAAATGAAATTGTAAGGGAAACTGTACAAATAAACTGTAAACTAAACTGAACTCAATTTACCTCCTCTAACTCTAAGTCATATCGGATGATGAATGAAGTTTGCGAAACAATGCTCAAATTAACCCAAGATATATAGAGCTACCCGACATTATCTTTGAGGATAATGGAAAACCCAAGTAAAAACCTTATCGAGATAACACATCCAGACTGAGGTTCGAACTTGTGACCTCTTGAACGCAAGATAAACACGCTACCATCTACTGCACATAGGCGAGCTTACTCTCCATTTTATTTAATAAAATATACTTCATTAAATACACTCCATTTTATTCACCTGAAAATAAAAAACCGCTTTGGCGTATACATACAGTAGCGACGATAGTTCTGTGCCGGTGACCTTTCTTTGCGCACTGGAGAGAGTCTATGCCCAAGCGTCACTTTGCATCTTCTGCTAGCGCTAGAAGAGGGAAGACAATGCAGTAAGGCCATATTTCACAGACTCGTCTTTACTAAAACGCATGCCTTAATATATATGAGCACTTGCTCATCTTAGCCACTGAGAAACAACAGATCTTCTTTACTGTTTTAATTCTTTACTTTCACAAATGTTTTAATTTACAGGACAATAGAAATCTGGGGTATGCCTTTGTGACTTGTAGTGCATGGAAGTGAGTTAGCCGATTCTCGTATGAAGATAAGTTTCATCTTCATAGATAACCGACCTTCCTTCGTCTTTGAGCCTTTTTATGACACGTAAATATGTCACGCGCCAATTTCTCATACACCTTTCCTATAAAAAGACCTTGCTGTTTCTTGTTTTCTTCCAATTGAAACTTATGCCACATAAGATAATCTTTTAATTAGTGCTTCCCCACTTAAAGTAAATGGAACCTTGATGTTTCAGGAGTCTCAGATTTTGACAGTGGTCACAGTTTTCTTCTGAATATACAAATTATAAATTGTTTAGTTAATTACACACCTATCAAAGTCATCAATGACAGTGATTGTTTCTGGTACACGATGTAATTTCCACATGTTTCAAAGGAGGTCGTTGCTCTTTAATTATTTTACAACATTTTCTCTCAGATACTTCTGTTGCTGGACTCACCCTCCCTTGCATTTTATTAGCATATCGCCAGAAACTTGATTCCGGATTCAGAATAGATAGACACTAATAACTTCGCGGTTTGGCTGTGAAGTGTTTTCCCACCAAGTTTGCTTTGAACTGGAGGGATTTTAAACTAAATAAGAAAATATATAAACGCACACACATACACACAGACAGTTAAGTTAATGCCAGAGGTTCTACTCCCATTAGTCCTGTACCCGTAGGACCAAGGACCCGGGCTTCCTTCGACCATGGAGTTACTGAGCTGTACCAAAAGGGCACCCGGCGCCTCCTTGGGGCCTTCCATAGGGCAAGACCTAGAGACTAACAAGGCCCTGGTCCT